>SCLH01000342.1:328665-364565 GCA_004367855.1 Oikopleura vanhoeffeni
TTTCTTTTGAAAATTTATGGCCATATGGCTATAGTTAAATATTATTGATATTATTTTCGACTTCCATTTTATAACATAAATAAATTAATATTTATAATTTTATTGGAGCTTTCGGCGGAATGCTTTCGTCAGCTAGAAAATAGTGTATACAGTAAATATGAACAAATAATAACAAAAAAAGACTTACCATGAATACAAAGTTTTTTGTACTGAAAAAATGTTGTAAACAATTTTTCAGCACAAAAAATTCATGTTCTAGAAATAAGTGCGAAAATCAGGTGGAAAATAAGGCTCCAAAAAACGCTGAACAATTTCCGTCAAAGATTTTTACAAAATGCAACCGAAACAAAATATCAAAAAAGGATATGGGTTGCTTAAATGGAAAAATGAAAAATCGTTACGCCCAATAATTTTATCTATAAATTCTATAACAGTTGGATCGGAAATATATCTCTTAAAAATACTTAAAAAATTTCAACCTTTTTGTAAATTTTCTATCAATTCAAGTAAAAATTTTAAAAATGGTTTTCAGATCAAAGAAATAAATTCACCGATCCCAATTATGAAATAATAAGCATGGATGTTAAAAAATTTTACCCAAATATAGACACAAAAATGACTTTAAAATTTATCATTAAAAAAATTTATGAGAAACCGTTAGATTTTTTTCCAAAAAACAAAGACGAACATGGGCAAATGATTTTTCTCCCAAAACATATTTTTGAAAGTTTTTTGACGAAATTCTTCACAAATTCACTGCATTTGAATGTTTATCAGGTTATTTTCGACAAAAAATGGTGCTAATATTGGTCGAAAAATTTCTTCCTTAATTGCAAACATATTTTTAAGCATCATAGTATATGAAAATAAAATAATTCCCGAGTGGCTTAAAACTAAAAAAGTTTTAGCCTATTCACGTTTTGTTGATGATACATGTACTATATGTAGTATATGTATAAAAAAATGAATTATTTTAATCTGATGAATAATCAGCATGGAAACATATAATTCACCCTATTAGAACAAAAAAATTACGAAATAAATTTCTTAGATATGACTATATTCAAAAATGAGAATATTTGTGGGTTTAAAAATTTCAAAAAACCTTCGGCATCAAAAGTGCTAACTAACTTTAACTCGGAAATTCCAAATAAATAAAAATTATCAAGTCTTATTGGGAGTATTTACAGAGCTAATGATACATGTACAAATGAATCTGAACTAAATAAAACTTTAGATAAACTTACAACAAATTTCCAGAATAATGGTTATCAAGTTTCACTCATAAAAAATAAAATTGATGGAAAAAAGAAATTAAAGAGAATCCCAGTCGTAATTTTACATTCAATTTAGATTTCACATCATCTCGTTGTCAAAAAATTAAAAACAAATTCAGAAAACTTATTAAAAGCAAAACATCAGAATTTAATATTTCGTTTGCTTGGAAAAACGTTAAAATTTCGAGACTATTCACTCCCAAAACAAAACCTATTATTCCTAAATTACTTATAACAGGATCAGTTTATAATTACAAATTTTTTTGTGTGAAAAAATATATAGGTGAATCAAAACGACCACTTATTACTAGAATTCAAGAAACCAGCAAAGTTCTCGAAAAACTGCTATATGCCTTCACAATAAGGAATGTCCTGATTTTCAACAGGAATTATTAAATCGGTATGGTCATATTCCAAATAGAGACATTACTAATTTTCTTAGCGAGCGATTTGAAATCCTACATAAAAATTTATTGTATGATGAAGATCGCCGTATTTTTGAAGCTTTATGTATAGAGTTTTACAAACCAGAACTAAATTTACAAGTAAAAACAAAATTTGTAAATTTAGTTTGAAATAATTTTTTTATAAAATAAGGCCTTTATGTTCAGCGTTTTTTTGGAGCCTTATTTTTAACCTAATTTTTTGCACTTATTTCTAGCACATAGATTTTTTTGTGCGAAAATTGTTACTACTTTTTTCAGTACAAAAAACTTTGTATTCATGGTAGCCCTTTTTATTATTATTTTCATATTAACATGTATACACAATTTCTAGCTGAAGAAGGCAATTCGCCGAAAGCTCCAATAAATGTATAAATTAGTATACAAAAACTTTACAGCGGCGTTTTGTCGATAAGTGCTATATTTTTCTAAGAACATGCAAAAACCACCGTTTTTTGGACATTACGCGGCGTAATTTACGCCTCGAAAAATCCTACAGGTTAAATTTGCAATTAGCTCAAAATTTTGCAAAAGCTAGTTCAGAACAAATAGAAACTTTACAGTGGCGTTTTTTTGCAATTGACCCAAACTCAAAATATGAATTTTTCAAGGTCACGTGAAAAATTTCCGGAAAAAAAGTGCTTCGATTTTTTCGAAAGTAGGCTCAAAAGAAAGCTGAGGAAACACTGAAGAGAAAGTTGGCTTACGGCATGACGAAATTTGAAGTCTAGTGGTGCAAATTTGAAACAAACGTTATTTTTGAACATATTTTGTTCAAAAATAACGTTGTGTCAATTTGACCAACGAAAACTTCGAAATATCTGGTTGACGTAAGCCAACTTCTCTTCAGTGTTTCCCCAGCTTTCTTTTGAGCCTACTTTTGAAAAAAATCGAAGCACATTTTTTTTTGGAAATTTTTTCACGTGACCTTGAAAATTCATATTTTTGTTTGGGGCCGAAATTTGACAAAAACCCACCTACAAAGTTTCTGTTTGTTTAGAGCTAGCTTTTGCAAAAATTTGAGTAATTTTTGAAATTTAACCTAGAGGAGTAGGAATTCCGATGAAAAAGTCCAAAACCGGTATTTTGGACCGGTTTTTTACGTATTCTAGAATAATATAAGCACTTATCGACAAAAGCTCACCTAACAAAGTTTGTATACTACATTATACAGGTATGTTAAAATTTAGGTTTATTTCAAAATTAACCTCAGAGGAGTAGGAATTTCGGTTTTGGCTTAGGTGGCTCTGTGTGCCGCTATGTGTGAAGGAGTGTGGTCATACAAAAAAGTTTGGCATGTTTTTTTCGCAAGTTGAAGGCTGTTTCTACAAAACTGGCTAATCTGAATTATCCTCGAGGCTTGTTCGGCTAATATTTTTATCGAGAAAATGTCAATTAGGAACCACCATACCCTTAAGGGGTAGGTGTCGCTTTTTGTACCTTTCATCACGCCTCAGAACAAATCTAGGGCAGTTAAAAATTCTGAGGATACTCGTTTGTAGACTAGCCTTCGTCTAACGATTACACATCTCAAAGTCAACCTTGTTACATCACACCACCAGGGGGTGAGTCTATTCTAGAGCACTAAACGTTTTTTCAAAATCTATGCTTCTTTTAGACCCCACATACAAAGCGATGAAAATTGACACAGAGTACGGGAAGAGTGAGGTTACTAATATGTTGGAGCCATTTTTTTGAATTTCGCTCTTGAATTTCTAGAATCACTTTTGAACGCCGATTTTTACAATTTTTCGACTTCAATTCTATCTTCTTTTAGACGAATGTTTCAGAAGAAAGCCGTTTTTCGACTCAGGTAGATAATATACTTTCGTCAATATGTTGGTCTCGGATTTTTAAATTTCACCCTAGAATTCTAGAAATATGACTATAAGTAACCCGAAATGAAAGTTCGAAATAAAAGTTTCGTCTGATCGGAACAAAAGTACCCACAAATTGAAGCTGAGATTTCACTGATCAAAAAGTTGGCTTACACTAATCAAAATTTTTAACCAATCAGCGTCAAATTCGATAATTAGGTTTAACATTTTGGCTTAAACAATAAATTGAAATTTCTAGAATTGATTAAGACATTTCCGATAATTTTAATGTCATGCATCTTTTCGGTGGTCATATTCACACGATAAAAAATGTTCATATCATGGTGGAATACCGGTTTTATGCGGCGTTAAAGCAAAAAAATATTCGAATTTAAAAAATTCTAGATTTTTGTTCTGAGATTGTTTTTTGAAAAAAATAATTGCCACCATGGAGATTCCTTGGGTAACTTTAGTCATAGCGATATTAATGTATCATAAATTAATTCTATAAAGGGCTCAAAAAATACCGACACCTTACCCCTTAAGTCATCATAATCCTATCAAAGTCTTATCCGCCAGGCGTCACCTGTCGTCGTTATATTTAAATTAGTATTAGAAAAAAACTCGGACAGGCAGATAGCTATCCTACAAGCAAAAAATGTTAAATGGTTATCGGTACCCTTTCACTATGTTGTTACCTTTAAAAATGTGGATCATCTATTTTAAAAGCCATTTCACTTTTACTTCATTGGTAGGACAGATATTTTCAATTTTGGTCTCAGGACAGATACCCTGTCTAGGACAGAAAATTTTGAAATTGGCCTGCCTCAGGACCGGACAACATTTTCAAATCTTGTGCCGACCCTTGCCTGTCGAGGCCAAATAAAGTCTTAGAGCGGTATCGAAAATCCGAGGATGACATTCTGGATAATTTTTCACCAAAAAAAATTTTGAAATATTTTTTGAAAATTTTTCCGATATTTTATTCAAAAATTTTCAAAATCCGGAATTTTCAAATGACCGAAATAACTACATATGGGATCAAACAAAATAAAATTTGATTTTAAGACCTTTGGCTGAAAATAAAATTCAAAAATGAAGGATTTTCATAATATCAAAATTTCAATTTTCGACAATGAGTCATTATATCTTTGATACTTTCTGGAGATGCATTCAAAAAGGCTGTATGCAATTTTGGTCCAAATTGATTTAAAAAAGAAACCGAACAATTCAGGAATAATAGACCAGAACCGTCGAAGTTGCCATTTAACCACTCTATATTTTCTATGATATTACGCCGAAAATGAAATACAAAACATAGGTGTCCTTTTTTAAAAGATCAGTCAACTGAGTGATGTATTTTACAGAAAAAAATAGATTTTCAAACAAAAAAATTTGAATTTTTCTTGAAAATATATTTTTTTTTGAAAAAAACAATAGCAGCTGACTGATTATCTCAATCTTTTGGAGAGGTGCGCATAAGTCGTTGCGCACATTTGGCTTGCAGTTTCAGCTCTCTAGCGCTATTTTTCAATTTTTAAGAGCATTTTTAGTGAAAAAAATTTTATATGGACAAAACGACACGTTTCACATGGACAGAAACGACACGTTTTTCACATGGACAAAACGACAAAAAATTTGCCTGTCCTTATAGCCAAATACGACAGTACATGTTTTAACCACCTTTGGTTCATTTTGAAGCACTTTTAATGCCCCTCAGCCACTATGAAATCAGCGGGTTTGTTGTGATTATAAGCGACCGGTTCTCGTCAGCCCCAGCTTGGTTTTTTTTAATAATTAATAATTTTAGATCAAAAATGAAGACAAAGAAAAAGGCCCCAAAGAAAGCTGAACCTAAATCAAAAGATAAGGGTAATTGAATTTTAATCTTTGATTGTATTTTTGTATATTTGGAGGAGAACTTAATAATAAATTTTTCTTTTTAGGGAAACGATCTCGTCGGTGAAAAATATGTTTCAATAATTAATTTCTGTCACTGCAACATAATTCATCAAATTGATTCAACACCTATTATGAAACAAAATATTTTTATGAGCCCATTCGACAGGGGAATTTGAAACAAAAAAGATACCTGCTTGATCGTTCAAATCAGCTTAAAAATATTGATTATCTAGAAAAATTTTCGACAAGACCAAATAAGCAATAAAAATATCATTGGTTTTTAGAATTCATTAATGTTTGACTCATGTTATTTGAAAACTAGAAGAATTTCAATTAAAACCCCCATTGAATATTCACTACTATAGTTATTGGTTAACCCCTGTGAGCACAGAAAAAAAAGTTCCGCCAAGGCACCAGAGCTTATATAGGCATTTTTTCAATGGCTGATTGCAGAAAGCCCAAGGTAGTCGGAGGTTCAATTTTTTTTTGCATAAGGAAGTTCAAACATATATTTTTGCATCCGACATTTGTGATATTCTAGAATTAGATTTTAGTTCTAGAAATTTACTGATAAGAGCAAGGTATAGCATATCACGTGATACAAGCTCACAGTGGTGTTCATAACATTTTGAATCAATCAATTTATTTAAAAAATTTTTCGAAAATTCTCCTTAGTTTCCTCAGAAAACCGGTTATTTCCAAGGCTGATTACCGGCCAACTGGTGAAGGAGAGAAAAACAAAAAGTTTTGGTCCCACGAATTTACTTGGCTACACATAGCAAAAACGTTTATTGATATCTGGTATAGTCTTCGAGAAAAATTACTGAGTGGGGTGAGTTAAAAAAAAGTTACCTAATCAAGTGACTCTGTGGACAATTTTTAATTGCTTAAATTAATTTTTAATGATAAAATTTTTTTCGTGAAATACTTAAAATTGAAAATTTTGAAATATCAGTTCTAAAGAAAAATATCTGTTCCTGTATACCAATTAATCTTTGTTTTGAGAAACTCTTTCCTAAAAACTGGCTATTTTTAAATTTTGATTGACTTAATATGTCGGATTTGTTTTTTTTACAAGTAAAACTTCAGAAAAAATGATTTTAAGTATGCTCGTGCCTATATATAGGCACTGTGCTCACACGGGTTAACCAATATATTTCGTTATTCTTTGCAATAGACATAAGGTAGTTTTTTAAAAGCAACCTCCCTCTGTAGACCAAACGGTAGGAGATATCAGGTAACGGTTTTTTGTATCCGATAGCCAAGCAAATTTCAACCGTCAATAATTTTTTTCGCTTTATGACCTCGACCGGTAAATATCAGTTTATAGAGAACTGACGATAGTATTCATTTTAAAATTTGGTTGTAGGGGTAACTTTTCAGGAGTAAAATTTCGGATTGATTTATTTTTACACCAGACACTACCTGGTGGCAACAACATTTTGTGTATCTTGACACTGGTATGTTATGTGAACCAAAAAATATACTTATCCGCGTAACTTTTCAAGAGAAAAATTTTGGACTGATTTATTTTGACACCAGACACCACCTGGTGGTGTAAACAACATTCGAAATAATTATTGTATCATCAGTGAGTTTACTGATTCTTTTTGTTGTTGTGAAAATGACCTCTAATTCGTAAACGGCCTCTTGGAATCCCAAGTTTCTTAGCTGCAGTTTTTACGGCGGTGGCCCATAACTCCAGCCAAACTCCGGCCAAAAAAAAGAGTATGCAAAAGCGCCCAAAGGGCGCGAGCGATACATGATCTGTCAAATGGAACATTCTGGACATTTATATTCGTTTTAATGAATTAGTCATTTCCCGGTATATTTGGCGGACTTTTTTGACAAATTGAGGAATAATTAAACTTTTTTCTAACAAATATTTACTGTGAATATGATACCAAAAAACGGATTTTACCGAAATAAATTTAGAAGTGATATTTTTTTCGGAATTTTAGGAAAACATGAAAATATATCACGAGATACCAATATATTGGCAGTATCTCACTAGAAGTAAGAAGCCATAAAAAAACACTCAGGGGAAATCATTGGTTCTCAAAAAGCTAATTATGTCGAAATTTCATTTTCGGGTTTCGTCGTCAAATAGAAAAATGCCTATGTCTGATTTTTTAGAAGTTTAGGAAACGGGACTTGAATGTGTCTTATGTCATGAATAATTTTATTAAAAACGGATCATCTCGCTTGTCTGAAGACGTTAGTGCTTCTTAAAACTATGATTTGAATTATTAAGTAAATCGGAGATATATAACATTTTGAAAACCCAGGTCTCCACATTTAGTTCGTAGGGTTTCAGTCGTGATTATTTGGCAAAACCAATGGTTTTAAACCATGGTAAACCAATTTTATTTTTTGTATTTCGATCTGACAACGCTTGTTATTCGGTAAAAATCGCTTATTTTATTCAAATTATGCTGATTTTTAAGGGATTTTCCAGTATGTCTCAAATTCTCCATTTTGGATCATTCATCGATCCCTACCATGAAAAGTGCCTCAGACAGATCAAATGATCGAATGTATTAAAGTAACAATTATCTTCGTAAAGTGAAAAAGCTGAAATATAAGCAGAATATGATTAACCAGGGATTTTCATTTTTTGCATCTTTTGGTGATTTTCACGAAAATTAAGTTTTTAGCTATTTTATATAGTTTGCAAACAAATTATAGGTACTTCGCTTGAATACTCTTTAAGGGTATCCCGTTCCTACTTTCTGCTTATTATGTCATAAAATGCACCAAATCAATTGTTTATGTTTTGAACGCATAACAACCCAAATGACAACAAAAATTTCGATTTTCGAAAATTTTGCGTTTTTTTCGATTTTTATTAAGTATTTTTTCAAAATATGTGTCAAAATAACGTTTGTGTCAATTTGACCACTAAACTTCAAATATCGGGTGACGTAGCCAATTTCTTTCAGTGCTTCCCCAGCTTTCTTTTGAGTCTACTTTCGAAAAATCGAAGCACATTTTTTTTCGGAATTTTTTTACGTGACCTTGAAATTATATTTTTGAGTTTGGGGTCGAAATTGCAAAAAACGCCCCAACAAAAGTTTCTGTTTGTTTAGAGCTAGCTTTTGCAAAATTTGAGTAAATTTTGAGAATTTAACCTAGGAGGGTAGGATTCCGATGAAAAGTCCAAAACCGTTTTGGACCGGTTTTTTACGTATTCTAGAATAAATATGCACTTATCGACAAGCTACCTACAAAAGTTTTGTATACTAATTATACAGGTTATGTTAAATTGAGGTTTATTTCAAATATAACCTCAGAGGAGTAGGTTTCCGTTTTGGCTTAGGTGGCTCTTGTGCCGCTTATGTGTGAAGGAGTGTGGTCATACAAAAAGTTTTGGCAAATTTTTTCGCAGTTGAAGGCTAGTTCTACAACTGGCTAATCTGAATTATATCCTCGAGGCCTGTTCGGCTATATTTTTCGAGATATGTCAATTAGGGACCGGTACCCTAAGATTCAAAGGATTTTTTGGAAAACTCTTAAAAATCAACACAATAATTTGAAATGTATTGCCTCCCGGTGGGCCCTGTGGAGCTGTTACGCTATTAATTTTTTGCCATTTAATTTCATCATTGAATAATATTTTGAACAAGATTGCCTCCGGCGGGCCCTGCCGGGGGCTTTATCTGTTTAGTGTGTACACCGTGGTATGGCAAAACTTTTTCGGAAAAGACTATGGTTATGTTAAAAAATATGTCGTTTGTTCCTGCGGAACACAACCCTATTTTTTAACCCTCACCTAGCCTTTCCGAAGAACAGCTTTGCGTCGTTTATACCGTGTACACTGACACGAGTTACCTAACCCTATTCTACCTTTCAAGATAGGATTGTTTGTGTTCATAAAAACTATCGTGTACACTTGGGGCTGGCAAACTTTTGTCAAAAAAAACTAGGGTTGGTGCAAGAAGATAGGTTCTACGGAACCCTAATATTCTCACCCAACCTATTTTTTTTTCCTGACAACATTTTTGCATTGTTTTGTACGTGACACTGGGGTCAACTAATTTGTTCTTTTTATTAATTAATGTTTTTATTACCAGATGTCCCTCCGATCTCGGCCAAGAAACGCGATCCACGCACGCTCAGAATCCGACGAAAAATCAGGCATCAGTGCCGTTCGTTATTCGACTTAACCGATCTATTGGCCCTTATATTTCCGACAATTCTGACGATGAAACCCTTAAAAACCAGAAACTTTGATCAATTTAGGCTCTATTTTGTTTTATCCCCAATATTTTTCAATTTTTTACAAAACTTTTTTCTACATACCTCAAATGAAAAAATATCTCGACTGGTCCCCCTTAAAACTCCTCATTTTTGGGCAGGCTACTACCTAATTAAGCTTTGTGAGAACCAAGTCTTTCCCTGAGATATTTTATGCAGCTGCGCTGCTATCGTGGTTGGAGTTATGGGCCACCGCCAGTTTTTACTGCTTCAGCGACCACCCTTTCAGCAGTTAATTTATTTGGCATTTTCGTTTTAACTCCATTGCCCATCAGTTTGAAACGACGAATAAATTAAATTTCATCAGCACCCGAGTTTTACGAATATTAAATTCATTGCTCACAAGCAGATCGAATGTATACTTCAAATTATTGTATACATCACAATTTATGATGGATCACTATAGTCTATGCCATGCTATCTATAGTGATCCATCATAAATTGTGATGTATAGACTATAAAATATTTTCAGCATGTTTACAGTTATCACAAAATATTTTCTCCCAAAATAACTTTGGTTTTCCGTTTGTCTATAGATTATGCAGTATAGTCTATAGACAAACGAAAAACCAAAGTTATTTTGGGAGAAAATATTTTGTGATAACTGTATACATGCTGAAAATGTTTTCTTGTTAAACTATGGGCTTAAGATATATACTTAAGATATATACTTAAACTATGGGCTTAAGATATTTACTTAAAAAGTTACTCCAAAGTATGCCAAAAATTTTCTGTTGAAAAGTTACCCAAAAAATGCTGTTTACACAACCAGGTGGTGTATGAAGTCCAAATAAATCATGCCAAAATTTTTCTATTGAAAAGTTACCCGGATAAGTATATTTTAAGGTTCACATAACATACCAGTGTCAAGATACGAAAAATGGTGTTTACACCACCAGGTGGTGTTTGGTGTCAAAATAAATCCATCCAAAATTTTTCTCTATAAACCGATATTTACCGGTGCTTTTCGCGGATTACCGGTCAACCAGTCGAGGTCATAAATCGAAAAAAATTATTGACAGTTAAAATTTGCTTGGCTATCGGATACAAAAAACCGTTTCCTGATATCTCTTACCGTTTGGTCTACAGAGGAGGGGTCGCTTTAAAAAAAAGCTACCTAAAGGGGGTGGTCGTCGCTAAATGAAGTCCAAGAAAAAAAATCCCCAATTTTATGTTCATGCCTTTTTATAAAAATATGGAAAAGCAATTTTTTCAGGAAAGCACTTTTTGATGGTTTCAAAAATATTTCGTATGAAAAAAGTTCAAATTTCTTGATTTTTGGAGATTCAAAACACGATTAATGGAAAAACGAAAAAAAAATTGGGACAAGATTTTTGTTCAAATATATCAGAGAGGTAAAATTTGGTCGAACCATTTGTACTTTTGCGACAATTGGTCATTGAAAACCCCGATTTCTTTTTAGCGACGACCACCCTCTTAAATTCAAGATTTGTTCGAATATAGCTACATATTTATCAAATTAAAAACCGGGAAATAACTTGAATGCTCGAGAAATATTATTTATTTGTCACTAAAAACGACATCACTGTTGTTCAAAAGTTATAAATTCTTCCAATGCGCACCCTTGCAATAACTTAGTGGCAGATAAAAAAAAGTTACAGACCTTTGTACTATCATAATTATATGGGCAAAAATTTACAAGATAAATCTTTATCGTCAAGTGAAGTCGTCTGTTATGAACTTGAAACGTAAACTGATTTTTTAGATTTGAAAATTGCATTTATACTTTGTCAAGTTGAGACGACAACACTTTGCAACATTTTTACAATTAGTACTGTGATTTCTGGCCAAGCGGACAAAATGGGAACACCTACGATCTGAAAATCAGATTTGAAGTCTAAGCGGACAAAACGGGGTGATTTAGAGCCGAATAGGTCTAAGCGGACAAAACGGGTAAGTCTAAGCGGACGAAAACTGTCCGTTTGGCAAAAAATCACAGAAATTTAATAATGTTGGGAATTTTTTGAATGATGTCATTAGAAGCTCAGTCCCTACCAGTTGATGCCATTTTTGTCTTTCCGTTTTTAGTTTGAAAAAATATCATTAAAGTGGTCTGAATCAGACTGTCTGATAGACTAAACCATTATTAAATGTTGATAACCTATGTCTTCAACCTACGTGCTCAATTGTGATCGAATGGTAGTCACGGTATGTTTGTGCGCATTGTGATAAATTTGGTAAAATTTAGACGAGTCATACAAAAAGAAAAAAATCCTGGTCGACCAATTTATACCATTATAGTTGTACCGAATTTATGTACAGTAAAGTGTCTTTAGTAGGACGCGTCCTAAGAATTTAGAAAGTACTGTCACACGCAAAGTACTTCACTGTACTTTAATAAAATGTTACATACGTATCGGACGCTGGCGTCTTTTTAGGGAACAGTTAAGTACTTTTTGTAGGACAGTAATTTTAAAATCCTTAGAACGCGTCCTACTAAAGACACTTTACTCAATATATTGTAATCATCATTAGTATTTTTGTTCCCTAATATGATTAACTTGCAATAATCGGGAGTATTTCGCCATGATTTATCTTATTTATACTAACATCATTCGAAAAAAGGGTGTCCTACATTAATAAATGACCAAAATTTGCAGAAATATTTGAACAACAATCATGCTAAACTCTGTTGTATCGCCACGGCCTAAATTATAAATGCAAGTTTTGAATCTAAAGAATGGTTTTACGTACCAAGTTCATAAGGAACAACGACACTTTACGATAAAGAATTAATCAGCAAATTGCTATACATAAAATTATGATAATACAAAAATCTTAAAATTATTTTAATCTTTCGGCAAGTTATGCTTTTCTGAGGTTGTACAGCGATATGACTTTAAACGGACGGACAGAACAGGGTAGGGACAAAAATTTCTGCCAGCCGACTTTAAACGGACAAGATAACAATTTCTACTTGTGCGTTTTAATTCATATCGCTGTAACTTTTTAGAGCATTTGTATTCATCGATTACAGTAGAGTTATTTTAGTAGGCTACGTCTTATTGATTTAAAAAGTACCTTAAATTACCATAAAGAGATGCCTTAGGATGATACGTATGTGAAATATGTATAATAACAACTCATATATGTAGTTTTTTGTGACAGAACTTTTTAAATTGATAGGACTCTTCCTGCTAAAAACTACTGTTAAATGTGTGCAGATACATATTCGATTATTATCTGTTGTCCGCAGATTTTGGGTCGTTCTTATAAAAATTTAAGGGAAATTACAAGTTTAGAAAATATGGCAGATCGAGATGTCAGAAAGGCCGAATTGGAGCGTAAAAAGGCAAAGCTGGCCGAAATGAAATTGGCGAAGCAACGAAGAGAGGTAAGAGATAGCACCATTTGAAGTTATTAACTTAATTTAATTGTACTAGGCAGATCGAAAATCGTCGCGGCTAAAAAACTTTTTTCGGAGCTTTTCTAGGGTTTGATTCAGGAAAACTAACAAAAAAGAATAATTATAAACATATTCAAACCAGAAACTTACCAGGAAATATAATAACCTTTTAGACTCGAATGGCCTTGGGACGTTTTTCCCATTTTTTATATAATTTTTCTTCACAAAAAACGGGAAGAAAAATATCCCATGGATCGAAAAACAGGCGTCGGTACTTTTACCATGGAAAACAATTTCGAAAATATTTTTTTGCGTTTCTATGCAATTAAAGAATTTGTAAAAAACGGGCAAACCGTCTCCCAACTTTCGAATGGTTGTAAATTGGCTAAAAACTTAATTTAGGAAGCCAAAAAAGTAGATGTTCCAGCAGTAGTAGAAGTGAATAAAGCTGATTTAGACCAAAAAAGAGATGAAACTTCTAGAATATTGGAAGGTCTAGGATTACCAGAGCAAACACTATCAACAGGTATAAATAATTTCCGAAGAACTACGTTTAATCCAGTGATTTACCTCACTAATAAGAAAATTAAATCCCATGTTCAAGACTCCCCATTTTTCAAAAGCCGTCGTTTTTTTAAATTTATAGAGTGGGGTCAGAGATTTTCCCAGGAAATAACCCAATTGAAACTTATTTTTGAAAAAATATTTTTAAGACACAAATAAAGTATCTGCAGAACATTGTCCTAAATAATGTCCATCTTATTAGTTGTTGTATAAATTATATGTATAACGTGTATGTATACTGTAGTAAAATATAAAATATTTTGTATACTGTATTATATGTATAAGTATACAGTTGTAGTAAAATAGAAAATATTTTGTATCTGTATGGCGTGATTTTTTTCAGCGAAACCAAGCAATCGGAGCGAATGTTCTCAAAAACGGTTAATGCGATTAAAGAAATTCCAATTGTATCTCGGACTAAATTATTTAATACCCGTAATGCAAATTATCTCACACCGATCCGATGACTCACTAACTGGTTATAACCGATTTTGTAACTATAAATGCGATATCTTGAGATTTGTTTGTCATTTGAACCCCTATGGTTTTCTTTGATAACCCACGAATCAGTTTCGCGAAAAAATTTTCCCGATGCGCATCCTACTTATGTTTATACCTTGAAATTTTGATAAAAAGTTATGGTGTCTATTTTCTCATTTTTGTAAAATTTCAAACTGGTATTATTTTCGGGAAATTAAGTCATTAGAATCCTGTATAGAGAAAAATACGAATCCATTCAAATTCATTCTGAACTTTGAGATAAAATAAGAATTTATGTTTTTATTATTTTCGATAATATTTTAAAATATTGCTTTGTGGTTATCTTTTCGTTTCATAAAATAAGGAGTCTTTAAGAATTACCTTTATTTTATTTGCTTATGTTTTAAATGGTCATCCACTGTATCGTTTGATTTTTGAACAAAAAATTTAACCAATCATTTAGATGCTCAACAAACAAATACTCCAAAATCAACTGATAGCATTCCATCAGATTCTGAGAACAAATCTGGGTATGTTATGATTTTATATTTTAAAAAAGTTTCGACGACTGACGGTTTTTGATAAAAAAACACATTTCGAGGAAAATGTTAGTCGTAGAATGAGCTGCTTGAAATCCGCTTTTCAACCCAAAAATCTTCCTAAAACTCGGATTTTGGGGATTCTCCATCTTTCATGCTGTCTTTTAAAATTTATATATTTTAAAAATGGAAAAATTTGACGATCACTTTATCTGGTTTAGTTGCACACTAGATTGGGACGGTGATCCCCTACTTATACATCTACAAGGAAATCGAATACCCTTAAATCTACATCCGTCTCGGTAAAAATCGTCCTCGTCTTAAGTGTAGGGGCTTTCAGTTCATTGAATATACAGATATAAATATTAGCGAAAATACATATTTCTTGAATCAGCTAAAACAGGTGAATTTTCATTTCCATTTTTTCGGATTTAAAAAAAAGAATATTTGCAAATTTTTAGGGTTTTGAACTGAAATTACAAAGGTTTATAAATTTTTTTCGAAAATGTCAAGCCAGAAAAAGGTCATATTTCATGCTGCAAGATTCACCTTTCACTTCAATTTTCATCTGCTCTCTGCTGCCAATAAAAAATATGCGGATTTACCCATGATTTGTTTTTGAACAATTAACATAACCACATAATTTCGATTGGAAAGAGCATAACGAAATCAAATGCATATTTGAATCTGGCTTTATGAATAAGACATGTTGATTAAAATTTTTAGGAAAACATATACAGTACTATAGTATATACGTTTGTAATTTCAGTTAATTAAAATTTCACCACAAAATTCATCTGATCTCAGCTGCCTCATAAAATATTGCAATTTTAAACTAAAAAATAACCGAAAAATTTTGATTAATTCAAATAAAATTTCCTAATATGTCTTCTCAGTATTCTTTAATTGAAAATCCTAAAATATACGGAGTTTGAAAACAAAATTTTGAAACTCCGTTTATTAGTAACATACCATATTTTGATTCAATGAATCAAAAGCTGTTCATATTCATTACATCACCGATATATTTTACTGATTTTAGGGTAATAGTTGATGAACCGAGCGTGGTTTTAACTATCAAGAACGACAACTTGTGAGCAAAAATATCATTTAACTTATTTATTCATTTATCATGATTCATGCATCATTATTTTTCTTTTAGACAGTGATACTGATTTATAACTACAGCGAGGTGCTTTTAAAATACCATAAAAAGAAGTAATACTCTTTCAAAATGACACCACCTAATATATTGATAAGATGCGTCTTTTAAAGCACTTTACTGTACTGTATTTTACATAGTATTCAAAAATTATATCACTGTTGAAGACACCTTTAAAAGTCTACGGGCGGCTTCTCACATTTTTTTTAACCCTTGGAAGCTCCAAATTGTTTTATTCGCAGAGGTCATGGCACACTAAAGTGGGGCGACTTTGAGCCTTCATTACGGATTAACTACATTTTATAAAAAGCCGTGAATGATCTTAATTTTGTAAGGATAGTCCAACTTAGCGAGGTAATCAATTAGATTTTAAAATTTTATCTTAATCGGCCGAAACTAAGCTGTAAAGATTGGACTTTGACCACTTACTTCTCATTGAAAACAGGAATATTTTCAAAAACATTTCTTTCAATATTTCGCACTCATTAAGACCTTGGCTTTCACAATTTTTTTTTTATTTTCAATCCATTTTCCCGTTTTCTCATAAATAGACGATTTAGCAGCGCGAGTGATCAAAATAAAGTTATAAAACAACGTTTGTTATAATTTAACCGCTAAGACTTCGAAATATTATCTCGACCGTAAGCCAACTTCTTGATCAGTGTTCCGTAGCTTTCATTTCAACCTACTTTCGAAAAAATTGAAGCATATTTTTTTCCGAATTTTCTTCAAAAATGAAAAAATCACTACGAAAAATAAAAAGTGTTCCGATGGTGAAATTTTATTTTTTTATTTTTTTGAAAGATACTCAAAACACTTTCCTAGAAACTCAGTTCCTTAGATTTTATCTATCGTTTAAACTGTTTGATCAGCACGCATTTTAGAGTTTTTTGAAAGAAATTCTCTAAAAAAGTAAGATAAAATAATTTTTGAACGAGAAGTCCTAATTTTAACTGCCATTTTTGAATTCCTCGTCGCCGCAAACTCTATGTTGGTTTGATCAAAAAATTTCCAGGACTTTTTTCAGCGGATTCAAAATTTTCAGCACCACTAAAGTGGTGCTGAGCTTCCAAGGGTTAAAGGAATTTGCCAACGACAAAAAATAACCAATATATCATTAAAATTTGTGAAAATGGATTCTAAGTTGGATAAAATTCCTGTACGGATTTTAACCATGCAAAGGTTACGTTGTCCAGACAAATATTGTCTTGATAAAATTTATAACACGCAATTATTTATTCTACGACACTTTCATATCGATTATTGGCACATATTAGCTACTTTTTTAGCCAAAATTTGTATATAATTCGGCTTTTGAAAACGACTCATCCGACTCAAACTATTCAGAGAAAAATAAATTAATAAAAAGTGTGCATCAGACCATTGTTTCTCATTTTTAAACAAAAACTGATAATTAAACAATTTCAGTGATCTCAAAAAAATCGAGAATTTTTTTTTATTATTCACTGAATATTTCTGCTCAGTTTAAGCGATCTCAGAACTTAATCGGATAAGTCGTTTTCAAAAGCCGAATTCTATAAAAATTTTGGCTAAAAAATAGCTAATATGTGCTAGGAGCCCCCGTAATCGATATAATGTAAATCAGCTTTAGTTATATCACAGTGTCTTTTATGTCTTAAGGATAATTTTTNGCTGATTTACATTATATCGATTACGGGGGCTCCTAGCACATATTAGCTATTTTTTAGCCAAAATTTTTATAGAATTCGGCTTTTGAAAACGACTTATCCGATTAAGTTCTGAGATCGCTTAAACTGAGCAGAAATATTCAGTGAATAATAAAAAAAAATTCTCGATTTTTTTGAGATCACTGAAATTGTTTAATTATCAGTTTTTGTTTAAAAATGAGAAACAATGGTCTGATGCACACTTTTTATTAATTTATTTTTCTCTGAATAGTTTGAGTCGGATGAGTCGTTTTCAAAAGCCGAATTCTATAAAAATTTTGGCTAAAAAATAGCTAATATGTGCTAGGAGCCCCCGTAATCGATATAATGTAAATCAGCTTTAGTTATATCACAGTGTCTTTTATGTCTTAAGGATAATTTTTTTAGATTAATCGTCGTTCTTAATTTCCAAAAATAGTCAAAATTCACTTTCAAAATGGTGTTTTTCGAAAAAATTTCGGTCATTTTCGATTTCAAATTTAGATGATATTCTGGTAATTTTTCTTCAGCTGTTCTTTTAGCGTGGCAATTATTTAAAAAAATAAAATGGGGGCTATTAGAACGTTGATATTTAGCATACTCCATTTGTCGAATTTTGTCAATGAGATCACATTTAGCTTAATTTTTTATTGTAATCGTCTGAAAATAACTTTATAAAATCAATTTATCATTTTTTAGGCCTCACATTGTTCGTAAAGCTCCAAAACTTTCCACAAGTAATGTTACTCTTCATACTATCCAACCAAAAGAACTCGTACTTTATGCCAAAGAAACTCAGACCAAAGAAATTGAGCAGGAAGTTAATTCTGACGAAGAGGTCGAACTCAAATCCTCGGAAGATAAAGGTTTGTTCAAATAAAATTGCGGCGGCATTTTTCGCTTCCCGAAAAATTGCCTTTTAAACTGTATAAAAACCTATAAAAAGTTGTAATTTTTTATTAAAATTCATAAGCCTTGTTTTTGTAATTTTCGCCAATAAACCTAATTTGCCAATATTGCCAAAAAAAAAGCTACGCAATTTCACGATTTTTAGCGAGTGCTCATATCGAAGATTATACCTACGTGTCCCGTAAAACTTTGACGTCAGAGACCTACAAAATCGTTTGATGTGATTGGTCAATACGAATTGACTCTTGTGTATTGACCAATGAAATCACACGATTCTTTTGGTCTCTGACGTCAAAGTTATACGGGACACGTAGGTATAATCTTCGATATCGCCGAAAGTAATAATGCCGAAACGGCCACACATTTTGAGTTTGTTATTACAAATTACTTTCAGTGCGTCATGAATGACGTAATTGTTCAAGATTGAATTTCTCAAATCTATTTGTTTGATTGCGTTCGGTGGACTACTTTATTATACGCATTTTGGTGGTTAACTTCATTTGAACCTATTGTAAAACTCCTAATAAAATAGTTAAATAATTTTAATTATAGCTTTATCTCGAACGCCTACGCGTTTTTCATCAACGAAAACTTTATTCTTGTGTTCATATCGCCGAAAGTTCCAATATCGCCGAAATTTCTGGCAAATTTCCGAAAAATTCATTTGAAAAATAGATTTTATTATTTATTTTTATGATAATTTAGTCTTTAATTTGACTACAAATTTAACATTATATATTTAAGAAAATCAAAAACCAGAATCTGAAAAGCAAGAATTAGAGCTTGAACCCAAAAAAGAAAAAGTTGACCACACTCCCAAGAGGGTTTATACCAAAAGTGAAGCTGATCGAGCAGAAATTGACTCTGAATTTATCGCTTTTTTCGATCGAACTTCAAGAATTGTCGAGAGGATTTTGACTGAGCCCGAGAAAGATGTGGCTTCAGATTATACAGGAGAAATTGGGGAACAACTTCAAATGCAAACTAGTGAGGCTGTGTCGGAAAAAAGATTATTTTATGATGAACATTGGAGTAGAAACAGACTTTGTACAAGTTTAGATTGGTCACCACAGGTTAAACTTTTTAATTTTGTTTTTGATTATTAAATTAAGATTGTAGGACACTTTTTCAAATTGGGGTTAGGGTGTAAAAGTTCACCATCTTTAAAAAAAAAAAGAATTTTTTTTTTGAAAAGTTATGGTCCGTTTTTTTTTAAATACATGCAAACGGAGTTTGAGATAAGTCGAAATCGGCGCATACGATCTTTCTCATATTTGTGGACATAATATTACTTTTTACTGTTCATTGCGCTGCAGAGCCGATTTTTCCGATTTCCGGTATTTTACCGGTTTTCGCCGGAAATTATCGGTTTCTCGAAAACTGCTCTAACTTTTTCTATGAAACTAACACGGAAATGTCCAAAAAAGTCTAGGAATTCGATAAAAAATAGCATAAATGAAATCTGACACCGTTGAGAGTGTCATACAGTATGACTCATACTACATGATCTTGCTATAATTTGATTGCATGACTGAAATTCGGCCAAAACATGAGCACGAGTACAGTTTGAACGCAGGAATTCAATTGGAATTATCAAAAATGAAATATAACATCGATGAGGACCCCAAATATCAGAAAGATGATATGAGCCAATTTCGACTTGTCTCAAACTCCGTTTGCATGTATCTAAAAAACCGACATATATACAAAAGGGTTGAATAATTTGAAAAATTTTATTTTTGCGTTTTTTAATAAAAAAAGGCAATTTTAAATTGACCTATTTTCTCATTTTTTTCGATTTAAAATCACTTAAAATCAGGTTTTTATTGAAAATTGTTTCTGCAGTTCCTAAACCCCATTAATAAATACTGTTTTTTTGTTAAATTTATTGTAATTTTACGTTTAACTTTATTTTTTAATAATAATTCTTCTTAAATTTTTTTTTAGTTTAATGAATTAGTTGCTGCGTCTTATTTGAAAAATCCTAACTCTGAAATTGATCCTCATGGTGTTGCCCTCATCTGGAATATGAAATTCTCAAAGGAAACTCCAGAATACATTTTCCATTGTCAATCACCTGTAACAAAAGTTAAATTTGCAAAGTAAGTCTGTACTTAAATTGTTAACGAATGTGAAAATTTTTATAAAAGCCGCCTTACTCCCAAAGCAATATAGCCTATATTTTGAAAAGTAAAAAGTTCGAAAACATTTTGGGAAATTTTATTTCTTTTAAGATAATTAAAAAAAGAGAAATAATTTGTTAAAAAGTCGTTGAAAACTCAACACGGTATTTTCATTGGTCAAACTGCCGAAAAAATTTTGAGTCCTGATTTTATTAGTTTTGTCATTCAAAACTCAAAATTTTAGAAACTCTTGTATCGATCCCTATATTCTTTTGGATCCACTTGCACTTTTTTGCGCCTCCACACCCATCGCTTAACTAAGGCAAGCCAATCACAGGCGAGGATTCAAAAAGCGCATTGCGGCAAACACATTTAAGCATCGTTAGTTATTTTTTTTGTATTTAGATTCCATCCTAATCTTCTCATTGGTGGTACTTATAGTGGTCAGATTGTTATTTGGGATAACAGGTAAGGTCGTAACAATACATGTATTTGAGAGCAAAAATGGTGTTATATTCCAAATGTTGCTCCGAAGTATAAATATTAAAATTTCCAAACTCATTTTTTGTCGAATGTGTCTATAAGACCTGCATATATCTGGGGTTAGGCCACTGGAGATTTCAAAAAGATAATCCTTCGGCCAGCTTTCTCACTCAGCGTCATAACTGTGACGTCAGAAAAGATAGTGACCAATCAAATCACACGATTCTTAATGGACAAAATAACAGAAATTATGAAGGTTTTTTAAATTATTGAGAAGTAGGTGCCTTTGTTTAGACAAAACGACACCCTGAAAAATGTATGAATGTTAATTTTTCAATGTCTTTCTATTTTCAAAAACCATAATACTGTAGCGTGTATTGAGAGTTTTGAGAGTTGCGCCGAAGTCATGCGAAAATTTTGCTGCCAATCTTAGCTCTTTTCTTTATATACGGAAATTATAGGTTTAGCTGTCCTTTTGAAGTCACTTTACTATATTGACAATACCATATTGTTTTATTCAGGTCATTCAAGAGGACGCCGGTCCAACGAACTAAATTAGGTGCTTCCGCTCATACTCACCCTGTATATTGTCTTGATGTTATCGGAAGTCAAAATGCACATAACGTTATTTCTGTATCAACAGATGGCAAGTTATGTTCATGGAGTCTGGATATGTTATCGAAACCACAAGTAAGGATATTTCTTGGAGATAATATATTTCGTCAACTTCTTTTGTATCAAAAACTTTTTTCGTTAAATATTTCGGTCAAAAACTTTTATCGTCAAAATACAGCCTGAGTTTTCTCGTTTACTGCGTTTTTTTTATTCTGCATAAATACTCGATGGTGATTGGTCAATATTAGAAATGCCTGTATCTGATTGGTTCATTTTTGCGGAATAAAAAGAACGCAGTAAACGAGAAAACTCAGTATTTTTGGTCAAATTTAGTCAAAATCCAATTTATATTTTTTAGACGAAAAAATGCTAAAAGATTACATTTTTTGTACTTCGAAATTTTGAATTTTTTCACATACAGTCCACAACCTCATACTGGAACACTTACCGACCTAAAAAAAGCGTTTCCAGTAAGGAAGTGTTTCCAGTTAGAGATAACCCTATAATTTGCTTACAAGCTACATTGCATAATTAACAATTGCTTTATTTTGTGGTCAAATTCGTTGGTAAATGAGAAAGTTTTGTGTAATAACATAATTATATTACACAAGTCAAATACAGCAGGCAGTTTTGTCTCATTTTTTGAAAAAAAAACTTGTTATAGAAGTTGTTTTTTTTTTTCTTGTTACGATTTCTAAACCGCTAAAACACTGTTTATTGCGTCAAAATTCTGAATTTCTTCTAACACAAACATTTCCTCGGAATTTGTAATTTCTTCATCGGCATCATGGGCTGTACTTAGAAATCTGTCGGATTTCTTCAGCTTCTGAATCTGTTCAGATAGCGAATTGATACGAAATATTTTTTCAAATATTTGTGAGTTCTGAACAATTATTTCGAAAGTATCGAGACCAGCAATTTTCCTGAAGCAATTACATTTTCGAATGAGGCAAGAGTTGAGTCGATCGCTTCTTTCGAATTCCGTATTCAAATTATCCACTTTTCATTTTTCATCACTCGGTGAATCGAACCCAGGCCAATTTTTCTTTGAATTTTCTTCAAAAACTTTCTGGCAAATTCGAAGGGATGTTTTCGGATTTTCTCATGAACTGTTTTATTTTGCTGTTTCTCTGTGAAATTAAGCAATAATATTTTGGTAGTTTTTTATCACTCATTTTATATGCTTATATCATATAAGTTATATGAGTTATTAATGATATTATTATCACGTTAGGCTTTTTGAAATATAATTAGTGCCATATCTAGAATTCAAAAAATGTAATAATATGTCAAAACGCCTTAAACTCTAAAATGTTAACAAAAGCCATAATAATTTGTACCAATTTTTGGAAAAAAAAAAAATCTGGGATTTCGCCACTAGAGCTTTTAAAAATATATGCTTAGGGTGCGCAGCGGTCAAATTCTAATTTTTAAATTAAAATAAAGAGACAAAAACGGAAAAAAATATCTGGACAGAAAACTACGAAAGAAATAAATGAAATTTTTTTTTTAGTTTTTTTGGCATTTTGGCCAGTGAAAATGACGCAAAATATTAAATCGGATTTGCAATTTTTCCGCAGTCTTCCGTAGGGTTCTCACTATGCGCACTTGAAAGCTTTGTGAATTCTGCATAAAATGAAAAAATAAAATTAAGTATTCATAAGTATTGGCCAAAATATTTTCAGCTTATAAAGTGTTCCGCTACGCATTTTTTTTTGTAAAATGACCAAAATTTCTTCGAAAATTTCGAACATTTTATTTTTCAAAAAAATTTTTTTTCAGAAAATAGCAAATTTTTATGTGAGTACGATCCTTTGCCAGGAGAAAACTAAAAAAATGAGCTGATTATGCTCAAAAACGAAATGAGTGCTGAAAATGAGGGTTTTTGAAAACTCACTTTCTGACCACTAGATGGCCAAAAAAATTTTTGCTCGGAATCGTTTTTTTTCGGTGGCGATTACCCCCGATAGCAATAAATGTTTATCAGGAGTTTTAGTTCAGTCTGTAGGGTTCCGCGCTGCGCACCCTATATATGCTGTTCATAATAAAAGATCAGTTCAAAAAGCACATTTTTTTACTGTTCCAGTTAGAGATAATAGACCACTAAAAAAGCGTTCCAGTTAGAGAAAGTGTTCCAGTTAGGGGTGTTCCCAGTATGAGGTTGTGGACTGTAATTAATAATCGTTTTTAAGGATTTCCTTGAATTAACTGCAAAGCAGTCTCGACCAGTTTCAGTTACATCGCTAGCATTCCCAGGAGAATCTGTAAATAATTTTATTCTTGGAAGTGAAGATGGTATCGTATTTTCTGGACAGAGACACGGAAATAAAAGGGTAATTAAATTGAACATTTTTTCTCGAAATAAAGCTTCGTTCAAAATTATATTTTTGATACTATTAGAAATGAGCTGAAAATTAAAATAAATTGTGAAATTTTTCTAACAACGGTTTAACCGGTTCTGAAAAAAGAAAAGGTTTTCTATGCGAAAGATCCCTTCACGTCAATATTCAGGCGGAATGCTGAAACTTATGAAACAATGGCGCGCCTGTTACTGGGCCTTGACTGTCACCGAGCTCAATCGTAAACTAGATTTCTCTCATCTATTTTTTAACCTCGAGTTTTGATTGGATCCGTCAATTGTGGTCAAGCAAACTCATACACCACTTCACAGGTTAATATTCAATTTTTTTATTATTATTTAAAAATTAATTCTTAATTAAAATAGCTTTGACAATTTTGGAGCTTATGTTTGGATGTTGGATGGTCACCAATTCACCCGGATTATTCTCAGCATTGGATTTGACTGGAAAATTATCATTTGGAATATTAATACTGAATGGAGGTAAACTTTCAATACAATTACTTAAGTACTGTTAAAACAGTAAAGTAGGTTTATTGGGAGAACCATCAAATTAAAAAAATGTGATAGTCTGATTGAATTAACTTCCGTATAAAAAAAAATAAGAAAAAATCTCATGTAATAAAAATCGAAAAACTGCGTCTATTCATAAATTTCTTAAAACATCATTTTGACAATAATGGCACTAAAACCCGAGGAGAATATGACAGAATTCAAGCTGTCTGTGATTCTTGGCTGTGCTAGACCAAAAACAATAGTAAATTTTTATTGATTATAAAATTGAAAAATCGTCTTACAAATCGTCGAATCATAAAAATTGATACAATGCTAAGGTATGTTTTTTTTTAAAAGGGACCCCCCTCTGTAGACAAAACGGTAAGAGATATCCGGAAACCGGTTTTGTTGTATCCGGTAGCCAAAGCAAATTTTTAACCGTTGAAAAATTTTTCGAATTTTGACCTCGACCAGTTAACCGGTAATCCGCGGAAAACACGGTAATTGGCGGTTTTGAGAGAACTAATCATAATCTCAAACAATGATTTTATCTTAAAGGGGTGACTTCGAAAAATTTTTTTTTGGCTATTTGTGTTTTGACACCGACACCAACCCGGTGTCGAAAGAGCACTTTTTGAATATCGACACTGGGAATATCATAGGGCCTAAATCGTATTATTTGGAATATAACTTTTCAAAGAAAAAATTTTTGGCATGATTTATTTTGACACCGGACACCAAACCCGGTGTCGTAAAGAGCACTTTCTTCTGAATACGACACTGGAATATCATAAGGGGGCCTTAAATCGTACTTATTTTGAGTACTTTTCAGAAAAAATTTTTGGATGAAATTATTTTGACAGACCAGACACCATGGTTAACCACTTGGTGTTAGAGCACTTTTATACATGACACTGGTATGATATGTGAACTTAAAAAATGAACTTATTCGGGTAACTTTCATGAAATGAGTAACGATTTTAATTGGCGCATCTTGTAGAGAAATTTTTTGTAGTCATTTTTAAGTTTTTATTTGTTTTAAGATTTTTTTCAAACAAATAAAACAGTTTAACTTACAAAAAATATCTACAAGATGCGCCAAAAAATCGTAGTCAATTTTTTTTTTTTAAATTTTAATCGTCCGTAATCTAAGTTGTAAACACTCCTTCGATTTGAACTGTTAAGATGGTTTCAAAAGTTTTTCTTACAATTTTTTTACCGATGATGAAAGACAAGTTTTGAATTTCGGTTGACTTCAAGGAAAGATCTAACAATAAATCGAATGGGCTTGCGCAATATTGCCTTTGAACTTCTAACCCCAACGACCAACAATATTCTCGTGGTCACCATCGGTTGAGTTTTCAGGTAGTTCATAATAATTTCGAACTAGCCGAATAATTATTTGGATCATCATGAGTTTACTGATTCTTTTTTGTTTGTGAAAATGACTTTGATTCGTAAAAGGCCTTTGTACCCCAAGTTCTTTTTGTTGCAGTTTTTAAATTGTCAGACGACCACCCTTTCAGCGGTTAATTTAGTTGGCATTTTTGATTTAACTCCAGCCCATCAGCTTGAAACGGCGAATAAATTCAATTTCATCAACATCGGAGTTTTCACGAATATGCGAATTCATCGCTCACAAACAAGCTCGAATGCATAAATTCAAATTATTCTTATATCAGAATTTATGACCCCTAGGTTTCCTACAGAAAAACGGAAAAACCAAAGGTTATTTGGTGAACGAAATATTTTGTGATAACTATATACATCTGAAAATGTTTCTTAAAAACTATGGAGCTTAAGAATATTACCCATAAAATTTAACCCAAATTATGCAAAAATTTCTCACAAAAATGCTGTTTCACCACCAGGTGTGTCTGGTGTCAAAATAAATCAAGCCAAAATTTTTTTTTCATGAAAGTTACCCGATAAGTACATTTTTAAGATTCACATATCATAACCAGTGTCATGGTATAAAAAGTGCTCTTAACACCACCAAGTGGTGTACCATGGTGGTCAAAATAAATCATGCCAAAATTTTTCTTGAAAAGTTAACTCCAAATAAATACGATTTAAGGCCCCTATGATATTAGTGTCGATATTCAAAAAAAGTGGCTCTTTACGACACCGGGTGTGTCCGGGTGGTCCAAAATAAATCATGTCAAAAATTTTTTTCCTTGAAAAAAAAGTTTTTTTTTTATTCCAATAAGTCGATTTAAGGGCCCCTATGAATATTCCAGTGTCGAATATTCAAAAAGTGCTCTTTACGACACCGGGTGGTGTCGGATTCAAAATAAATCATGCCAAAAATTTTTTCTTGACAATTACTCCCAAATAGGTACGATTTTTAAGGCCCCTATGATATTCAATGTGTCGATATTCAAAAAGTGCTCTCTACGACACCGGGTGGTGTCCGGTGTCAAAACACATATAGCCAAAAATTTTTTTTTCGAAGGTCACCCCTTAAGGGAGTACTTGGTCGCATTTTTAGGCCAAAAACAGGGTTTTCAGCGTCGCCTCAATGAAAAACTTGGCCAAAAAAAAACAAAAAAAAGTTTTTTGCTCATTTTAAGCGCCGGATGAAATTTTTTGAGTAAAACTCGATCTGGGGCTCTGCCCACGTTCTCTGTGGTCAATAAAAAGCCATAAAAGTATTCTCTATCTTCAAAACTCAGGGAAGGAGTAGGCTTTTGAAAGTGAAATAGTGCCATTTTTGAAAGGTCGTTCGATTGGTCGGCTTAAAATCAGCCCGATGGTTGTTTTGTGGAAGCAAGATTAATGTTCAAATTATCCCTAATGAAATCCTTAATGTTTCGTGCTGTTTCATCTAGTATTTTCATTGAGGCGGACGCTGAAAAACGCTGTTTTTGGCCTTAAAATGCGACCAGTACTGCCCTTAAGTATAAAATATGTTGAATTTATGATTAGTTTCTCACAACCGCCAATTACCCGGGTTGTTTCCGCGGATTACCGGTTAACTGGTCGAGGTCAAAATGAAAAATTTTTTTCAACCGGTTAAAATTGGCTTGGCTACCGATACAAAAAACCGTTTTCCGGATATCTCTTACCGTTTTGTCTACAGAGAGGGTCCCTTTAAAAAAAAGCTACCTAACACAAAAACTTGAAAACGTCATTTTGTGAAAAATAAATTGTTAGTCATTGTCATTTAACTAGAATTTTTATGTCATAAAAAATAATGAAATACTAAAAAAAAATATGGTTTATCTCAAATTTGCAGAAAAAACATTTTTTTTATTATAATTTATTTGTTGTTTAAGAATTTGTTTAAATTAATACAAATTGAATTGTGTACCGTTTCAAATATAAATATATATTATATATGCATATGCATTAAAAGAAGCTTGAATTTCTTCGTTCCCAGCTAAATTTAAGCATGCAAAAAATTACCGGTTGAGACAAATAAGTGAACACAAATTTGCATGATCAAATTATGTTGGGAACCAAATGCAAGGACAAAAGTTTTTTTTTAATTTATAAATTCTTTTATTTTTCCATGAACTACTGTCACGTTTACTAAAGAGGGTAGTTGATGTTAATTATTGGCAATTTGAATCAATTTTTTGAGAAATTTAGACAAAATTATAATGAGTGAGTTTATAAGTCATTTGAGATGAGTTTCCGGATAGTAACGTTTCGCTTTACCTGAAAACAAAACTTAAAAATGTTAAGGTTTAAAACAAGCCCTTAGGTACCCCGCTCTTGCCCTCATCCCATTTTAGCAGAGCAAGATTATTCCATACGGATTTCTGCATCTAACAGTTAAATACAAATTCAATGAACAAATTAAATCTTATTTTCTCCGGATATCCGGTAATACCGAAAATTGGACAGTAAAAATTTATTTTTGAAAACAAATTATAGCTGTAATTTTTCCCCTTAGAGCTGTTATATGACAAAAATTTTATTATCCAACATTTTCACTGAAAACTACCCGGCTAGGTAAATTTCGGTCCACAAGTCCTCTGATTAAATGACGAACTTTAATTTGACTCCATGATAGGTGTCAAATTACAAAAAAAATTGGCAAAAATTTGGGCTAGAAAAGTGCAGTAAATGGTAACTTTTATTTTACAAAGTTCAAACCAGCAATTTTAACAGAAAATTCTAAAAAAATTTTTTGATTCAAAATATATTTTTAGGTGCCGATCGCCTCCGCTGTATCTGAAGGGTGGCGCCGAAGCTCTCAATGCCCTCGCATGGCATTCTTCCGGTACCATGGTTGCAACCGGTTCGCAAAGTGGTAAAGTGTCGGTTTTCGAAATCGGAGACGCGATCGCTCAACCGGCCGTAGACGAATCTTCTCGATTAAATCAAACCTTAACCGATATATACGCGACTCGAAGAAAGTCAACCGGCTAAGGTTCAGAAACGATATGATCTTTGAAATGGGTTTTGATCCAATAATGTACACCACGGTTTTCTGATCGAGTGGTTTTTATTTTGGTTAACCGCGGTTGTCACACCATCCATTCTCGTTCAACTGTATATAAACATTCTCACAGTTCTGATATCCGCTTCATTACAGAGCCATCATATGCATGTTAACCACTGGGGCTTTACGAAAGTTATTCGAAAGTAAATTGCGAAAAACTTGAGATTTAAAAACATTCGAATTTGTGGGGTTCCCAGTTTGAATTCTAGGAAAAAATTTGTAAATGACTATACTGTGTTTGGCGTCTATAAGGACAATATGGCAGAAATATGGCCAAAACCTACGCTTTTGATTTTGGTCCGCCCTCAATAAGACAATATGGCAAAAAATTCAAAAGGATCTTTTTTTCCGAAAATATCAAAAATTCACCTCTTTTCGTGAAAATATGGGTGAAGAGCAAAAAAAAGGGGTCTTCATTTTTTGTCCCAAAAATCTATAAAACACTTCTTTTTAGAAAAAATTGAATTTTTTTATTATTAACAAAACAACCTCCGAAACTTTGGCTTATGTTTTTAGCTCTTCACCCGTTATTTTTGAAATTTTAAGAGCAATTTTAAAAAATAATGACAATATGGCACCAAAAGCTAAGGACAATATCGCAAAATCTCAGCTGTCCTATAGACGCAAACCACAGTACCTTTTTTAAAGGTCAAAGTATCTCTAGCATTGATTTTTTAATTGTAAAATTGCATAAAATTAGAAAAAAAAAATTTCACAAATTTTTTTGTACATAAAAATTTCCCGTTTTTTTTTTGTATTTAGAATTACCTTCAGTCATTATTTTACTACTGTAGAGAGCTGTTATAGGGTGTGAACGGGCTCCAAACTTCTAGCCAATTTTGTTCAAAATAAATAAAAAAAAATAAAATGTCAGCGTTTTTTAGTATAAAATGAATCTTGAAGAAATGGCAAAAGGTTGGAGCCGGTTCCGCATCCTTTTCAAAGCGCTCTACTTTAGGCACAGTTATGTCTTTTAATTTAATTAAGGGCCGAGAAAATAACCATTCGGTTTTATGGCCGAATGGTTTTATGATCATTTTTGTTAGTTCGCGTTAACTTCGGCTTGATTTTCAGATTTGTTTTCTCACAAAGTCAATTTTACTTTCCTACAACTTTTAATCGACCAGTTTAAATCACTAACTAACTGCTTTAATTTTTCGCCCAAAATTTTCGGGCCGAAATTTCAATGTTGGTACACTTATTACTACTGTATTCGTGTGAACTGCACCCCTTGTCTTCTATACTTTTGATCGTTGAAAGTCGTACTATAAAACGGATCTTCTTGAATATCGGAAAATTAAAGGGGTTGTGTAACATTTTTTAAAATAAATTAAATTCACGTAAATTTCCACATTTATTACCTTTTTTAAATCACGCTGGTGACTAAATTATTCACGCCACGCTTTTTTTAGCTTTTCTTCCGCTAGAGTTTGGCTATATTTTTACGCAAGACGCGACTTAAACAGTTTAGACTTATAAATGACCCCTTTGATCTGTATTCGAAAATTCTTTGTTATTTCGAGAATGTCGAGATTTTTCATTTTGCNAATGGTTTTCTTATTTTTGAAATCTATCGAGTTGGCCTGATTTGATATATAAATCATTTGACGTAAATTTAGCTATTTTGTCTAATTAAGGTTTGAAAAAAACTAAACTTTCAGTAAACTTATACAAATTTTATTTATATTGATAAATCACAGGTGACAGCCTACAATATAACAACTCAAATATATGAATTATACATTATTAACAATATTCAAAAATACAGTATCGAAAAGTACTAGACTATTATTTATTTACAAGACTAGCCCTATTGCAGCGCTAGTTTTACTAGACTACTAGCTCTCCCCCTCCGCAAGCCTCACTACACCTTACACTACCTTACTCTATAGAGTATATTTGGACGCGGACGGCTGGGAGTCTACCATAACTACACCTATCACTCATAACGGCTCATTCTAAATTTTACCGTGATTGCCCTCAAAAAATGAGAAATGCATATTTAAAAAATTAACTGCATATATTTAGGGAGTGTGTGAAAATCCTATCGCAATCAAAGCTCGTTCCAAAAATTGGTACCGAGGAGAAGTCTGGCATAGCATTATAAATGGAGTTGGTTTCTTGTGCTATAATGCACATCAACATGATGGCATATGTCCTAATTTTGAGGTTAAGTATTTAATTTCCGAATTCCTAGAATTCAATTATATACCTTATAAAGTTTTTAAGAGTTTTATATAAAATTTCAACAGTCATAAATAAGTACCTTTGTTGAGCTATCTCGTAGAAACAGCTCAACTTTGCCGTGCAATTATAAATGAGTACTTATTCGATTTATGGAATCGTTCTGTTGTGATTATGCATTGTTTCAACTATTAGAAATTTTCAGAACTGACATGTTAGATTTTGAACTCGGGTTTTAAAAAATGTCAAATTTAAAACAAAAAACCTAAAAACTTGAGATAAAATGTTTGCACTTAGAAAGTGATGACTTATTATTTCTAGAACTTTAAGGTTATCCCGGTCTCTAATTTGACATATTCCCGATGAAATATTAGCCAAAAACTGCTTCAAGGATATTATTCAGATTTGCCAGTTTGTATAACAAGCCTTCAGCTTGCGTCATAAATGTGCGAAAACTTTTTTGGATGCTTACACTCCGTGACATGTCATGACACATAAGCGAAACAAGAAGACATAGCCCAAAACGGAAAATCTATCTCGTCCCAGGTTTTATTATGAAAAAACCTAAATTTTAATACAACCTGTATAATTACTATTCAAAACTTTACAGTGGCGTTTGTGTCGATAAGCGCTATATTTTTCTAAAACATGCAAAAAACAACCTTTTTCAAGGTCACGTGGAAAAATTCCGAAAAAAATGTGCTTCGATTTTTTCGAAAGTAGGCTCAAAAGAAAGCTGTTGAAACACTGAATAGATTTTTTAGTGGTCAAATTGACACAAACGTTATTTTTGAACATAATTTTGAAAAAATACTTAGAAAAAATCGAAAAAACGCAAAATTTTCGAAGATTTTTTTTGTCATTTGGGTCGTTTTATGCGTTCAAAACATAAACAATTGATTAGGTGAATTTTTATAACATAATAACTGCAGGAAATGTAGGAACCGGGATACCCTTAATGTCAAAATCGTATTCAATACGTCTTAGTTAAAGTAACGTCTCTCTTATAAGTACCCTTGAAAATTACATCACACCTTAAATAACTATAAAGCCTTTTATTGGAAAGTTGATGATGCAAATTACGTCAAAAATTCTCTCGTTTAAATTGATTTTATAATCAGAAAAATTGTGAAATTAATCGAGTGATCACTTAAAATGCACAAATTTAAAATTACATTTATCAATTAATCTTAATTAACAGTCATCTTTGTGGATGTAACTATTGCATTAGACAGTAAATACTAATATTATATCCTGTTCAGAGTTAAAAAACACGAAAACGGTAAAAATGTACTAGACTGGAAGATAAGCGTCTCTGAATCGCCGACAGCCTGCCTGTACACTCACGCGTCGCTCAAAATCGTTATCAATGATAACTTATCATGCACCACACTGACATCTCCGTTTTTGTGTTTTTTCAGTCTGAACAGGATAAATAACAAATTTGAGTGATATATTTAGATATAATAATACCCCTTAACCAATACAGATTAGAGCGTCACCGGTCGAGGCCAAAATAGAGACTAAAAGGTATCTGGGAAATCCGAGGATACCATTCCTCTTCATTTTTTCCAGAAGAACGAAAAAATATATTTGAAAATTGTTCGAATTTTTTCAAAATTTTTTTCAAAGTTATTTGGACACATCCGAAATCTTTCAAATGCCCGATGATAGCTGGATATGCACATCAAACGAAAGAGGAGACATTTTAAGTATTTCGCTGAAAAAAAAATTCCAAAAAAATATTTTGACGAATTATTTCTAATGAGCAAAATTACATTTTTGACAATAGGTCATTCATCTCTCTGTAAAAACCGGAAGGTGGTCACGAAATTTTAATGACCACAACTTTTTTCTGATGTAAAAGGTCTAATGCTGGATCATGTCACTCTTTCAAAAATTGAGGCCAATGAGCTCCGTAAATTACAATGGTGTTGGACGTTTCGGTCATATTTAACACTATTTTTGTAAGTATTTTGCCTTTTGCAACGGATATAGAAGTGATAATGTTTTGAACTACGACTGAACCCAAGAAATGCATAAATAATTAACTAGGCAAAATTTTGAATTTTAAAGTCGAATTTAAATATATTGTAAAAGTCCGATTTTGTCACAATTTTTTTTGCACTATTAATATTTTTTTGAACTTGTTGCTGACACCAAATCGCAAAAAGACATTGAGGGCAATAATGCATATGAACAGGCCTCGAGAACCACATGGTCAATGTACAAGGACATTGTTGATCTAATTTAGGGGTTCGTGGCTCATTCCAATCCCAAAATATACTATTTTTTCAAGCTTTTGCTTTTGTATTTTTGTTTAATATTTCCGGCCTTTCCTGACCTCCCAAATCCGCAAGAAAATTTAGAACGATTATTTTGCAAGTGTCATTAGTAACGGGACAATTTTCAATCATGACAGTGAGTGCTTTTAGAGGACGGCTAATAGAAACTACAAAAAATAGTAAAATATACCCAACACGTCACAACGCCATTTAATTTGCGAGCTCAAGTTGAGCCTCAATTTTTCTGACAAATGACATGATCCAGCATGTAGACTTTTTACATCGAAAAAGAAGTGGGCATTAAATCGAGTACCACTTGCCGTTTCCAGAAGAGATAATACTTCAGTGTCAAAAATGTACTTATTTTTCATTATGAAAAATTTGTCAAATCATTTTTTTGGATATTTTTTTGTTCAAGCAAAATACTTAAATGTTCTGCTCTTTCGTTTGATGTGCATATCCATGCTTATTACGGCATTTGAAAATTTCGGATTTCAAAAAAATTAGAAAAAAATCGAAGAAAAAATATCGAATTCTTCGGAAAAAATGAAGAGGATTGGTTCCCTCGGATTCTCCAGTTACCTTTTAGTCTCTATTTTGGCCTCAACCAAAAGGGCAAAATTCTTAGAAAAATAGGTAAATATACCAAAATGGCACACGCCATTTAATTTGCGGAGCTCAATTTGGTCTCAATTTTTCTTAAAATTTCCATGATCCAGCATAAAGACCTTTTCCATCGAAAAAATATGTGTTATTTAAAATTCGATGACCACTTCCGGTTTTACACCCGGTTTTCTAGTGCCCGGCATCTATTTTGGTCATTTTAGACACCAGGGAGTTAAAATTTCAAAAAGTCATAAACACGATAGGAGTACTGAAAATACTCAGTTTCGACATTTTTTCTGAGTCGAATCGACCGGTGACGCTCTAATACAGATAACATAATTTTACTTAAAAATTGTCAGTTACGGTTCAAAAATACAATTTTTTTTTAATTGCGAAATGTAAATTGTCATTAAGGTAATTACGGCCAACTAAAAGGTGTTAATTTTTTTTATTGTTATGTAAATATATTTCGAATTTTTAGGTTCTCCATCAGTACGTTATAATAATATGATTACCGAACACAAAAAATATGCAGTCACAGCATGGTCTAGAGAAAACAGAAAAGTTAACAACAAGTTTTTTTAGACAAAATGGGCAACCTTTTTTCCCGATAGTTGAAGCCCATTTTGATAAACAAATTGACGTGAAGGGTGAATAAATGAAACAGCTTTACGATCAACTTGTTTATTTAAAAGCGTATTATAAATTTTGATAGCGAGCGCCTCTGGCCTTACGATCAACTTGTTTATTTAAAAGCGTATTATAAATTTTGATAGCGAGCGCCTCTGGCCTTTTTCTTTCGTTAGGCTAAATTAGTTGCTATTGGTTTGAATCTGCTCAAACTAAAAGTTATTCTTTGACGTCAAGCGGCTTGGTACACATCGCAGGTTATGATGTGTTGACTTATAGCAGTACCTTTTTCAGGTTGCTGGTGATCTTGTACGCGTTCACGCGATCTAGGACAAGTTTCACCGAAATATTAAATATCACATTGACAAATCGCTTTGTTTAAAATCTACAATTTGTGCTTTTAGTTTAGGTGATAAGATTTGGCTTAATCGAACTGTTTTCCATATTATATTTAAACGGAAATCAGGCGTGATGTTTCGAATAAGATTATATATAATATATTTGCTATCAAAGATTGGTTTTATTCGACGTTTCGGCTAAGCAGCCATTTTCAGTGTGAGAGAAAAGGATGAACAGAATTCGAAAATTGAATTATTTGAGCGCGAAATCAGAATTCAATATTTTTGCGAAATTACAGTTTTTGATTTTATGGTGTTATGCGGTGTTATGCGTTTACGCGAAACTAAGTAATCGAGCCTCAGATAGGTACTTAGTTATAGCTCGATTACGTGATAGAATTGTCTGGAATAATACAGATGCATAAAAATGTTAAACATTTATGCCGAACCTGTATATTCAAGGACGGTTTTCTTAATGTTATAAGTAATCCTTTGAATGTTTTTCGAAAGCTTTTGTAATGTAGATTTTTTTCTACGATCGAGAAATGGCTTTCGAAAAATGTTCTTTGGATAGAATTTGGTGCGTTGTCTAGTTCAACACTTAATTTAATTTCAAATTTTTCTATGTATTTTGGGCAGGTTTTTATGTGTAAATGTAAAACACCATCTTTATTACGACGATGCTGTAAAATGCGCTCATGTAAAAGTTGTTGTGTTTCACCTATGTAGGTTGCTTCACAGGGGCATAAATAGTCATAAATTAAGTCATTGTTTAAATAGTAAGATTTTTCTGGTTTAAGTCTAGGTGAAATAATGTTTTCAAGAGTTATTGTTGAAAAAACTACATTTAATTTGTAATATGGCGTGTATTGACTTAATATTTTTCGAATTTTACTAGCAATAATTGAGCATCGAAAGCTAGTGAACGGAAGACTAACTGTGTAT
>SCLH01000342.1:364749-376035 GCA_004367855.1 Oikopleura vanhoeffeni
AGTAGATGTAGTATTATTACATCGATACAGGTCACCCACTAGTGTTGAAATTTTATACTCCTTAAGTGAAACAGCCGTCTTATAATTTAGTAAATTTTCTGACGATTGGGGCTTTCTATACATTTCGAGATGCAAGTTACCGTGAGAATTTATTATTTTAGTGTCTAAATAAACACGTTTGTCATTTTGCATCGAATCCATTGTAAATTTCAAATTAGGGTTAAAATTATTTAATTTTTCGAGCAAACTATATTTTTGATTTCTTCGAATTATACAAATCATGTCATCAACATATCTAAAATATGTTTTTAAATTTCCATTTTCTATTTCTGGTTCAATAATTTCAGATTCGAATAAATCGCAAAATATGTTTGCGAGGCTTGGGCTCAATTTACTACCCATCGAGCAGCCCTGAATTTGTCGATAAAATCCGTTTAGGGTTTGAAATGAGTTGTACTTTGTACAAATTGCATCAAAGAACTCTCTCAGTAAAAATTTCGATGGTGGTACCGTTTCTTGAATTATTTTTTTCTTATCGATAATAACAGTTTTTGAGCTTTTTTGAAAAAAATTATCTTCATTCTCGTAAATAGTGTCTATAATTTTATTAATAACCAATGGAAGATCAATTGAGGTATAAAGTGAAACGCAGTCGAAACTGACTACTTCGAACTCGTTATTATCAAATTTCGGAATTTTTGAAAATTTAGACTTAAAGTCCTGCGTTGAGTTTAAGGAAAATTTGCATTTTTTAACAATTGGAGCGATTTAATTGTGTAAATAATGCTCTCCGCCTACAGTTATACTGTTTATGCTGGACACTATCGGTCGAAGAGGAACACCTGTTTTATGATTTTTGGGTATCCCATATCCTCTTTTCGAAGATTCTCTGGGACTGATCAAATAGCCCTCTTTGTCACTAAAGTGATTTTTTTAGTTTGTTTGCCATGATCCTATAATCAGTCAAATCCTTATTTATAGGGTTCGACTTTAATTTTTTAAATTCACAAGGTTCGAAAATTAACTAACCTATCTGAGGCTCGATTAACTGAGTACTTATCTAAGGCTCGATTAATTAGTTTCGCGAAAACGCACCTTCATAAACTCAAAAACTGTAATTTCGCAAAGATATTGAAATCTGATTTCGCGCACAAATAATTCAATTTTCGAATTCTGTTCATCCTTTTCTCTCACACTGAAAATGGCTGCTTAGCCAAAACGTCAAATAAAACTTATCTTTGATAGAAAATATATTATAATTTTATGTCTCAAACCCACTGAATAAGATTATATATACGCTTTCCTATTTTTTCGCATTTAGGGTGATTGAATGTAAGCATAAGGTTACAATTCCTCTCGGGATCATCTATAATGTCTTTTAATCTTTCCTCTTCGTTATTTTTAGAAACAAATTTTCGTTCTACAATTTCATTAATCTTATTTTTTTTTCAAATTTTCCGGAAAGTTTAAATTTCGATATTTAACTTTCACGTACTCAAGTTATTTTTTCAAATCAGTTTCATTAGAGTTATTATCATTGCATCTATAAATCTCACCACATAAAACAGATATCTTTTGATTTATTGGACTGATTGAATGTTTATAATCAAAAGTCAATTCTGAACCTTCTTTATGATTTGTTTTGAATTGTTGAATATGTTTTTCATCAAAATAAAGTAAACAATCCAAAAACTGTACGGCGTTATTTTCAATTTTTTGTTTTGTAAATTGAAGTTGAGGGTGAACGCTATTCATATTTTTGAGAATTTTTTCTGTAAAGTTTTTATCACAACAGATTTACACAACTAAAAACATTTGCTAAATATGGTGAAATTTTAGAACACCTCAAAATACCGTGCGTTTGACGATAATACCCTGAGTGTGAATCAAAACACGAAAATTTTGTTAAGAGATCATTGAAAAATTGTTTGAAAACATTTTTAGGCGGAATTTTGTACCTATTTTTTTAATTTTTTATGCAAATATTTTTGATATATTTGGTTGGAGATTATATATTTTTTCCCATATATAATCGACAACTGATTCCGTATTTACTCGGGTTAATAATGAAACTGCATCAAATGAAACTTTATCATGTTTAGATATATCAAATTTATTTTGAATTTGAAGAAAATGTTTTTTGAACGATTTGTATTTTCGATCGATTTTTTATCAAACTTTAATCGTTTTAATATTGACAAAATCACATCTTCTGATCCAAAACACACTGTATGTAATGAACTAATTATCGGTCGAATAGGAACGTCAGGCTTATGTGTTTTATATAAGCCGGACATTCGTTTATTTGATAATTTTGGCTTCATTTTATACATTGTAGAAGCATCAAAATATTTTTTTCAAAAATTTCTTATGAATCACATAAAGATTATGATTTTTTTTCAAATGGATCTGAATCTAACTTTTCAAACTCATCACCTTCAAGTACGTCATCTTATTTTTCAATATGTTTAGTTTTACCTGTTAAAGTAACGGATTCAGTCTTGTCGCTTTGAATAATCAAGATTAGTGGGTTTTTTTTCGAAAAAATTATTCGAAATTGTTATTTTTGGACTATTATATTTTTACCCTATTAAATCTGAAAAATTAACAAACAATTAAGCACAAATTTTAAAAACTTGAAATTCTGTTAGGCCGTTGTTTTTTGCATATTTTTTCCATTTTTCATAAAAATAGTCACACTGAGTTAATAATCTCAGTTTGTTCTGAACCCCTCCGGTCGCTACATTGAAACCGTCACTTAATACTTCTAGGACAATATCTGGTATACGGTGGTCTGTATCATTGAAAATTTCAATTTTCACCTTTTTTGAGCTGTCCACTTTACGTTGAGATTTTTTTAATTTTTCATATTTAGCATTTTTTTGGTTTCGATTAAAAGTTTCTAGATAATTTGCCCGAGAAAAAATTATTTTTTTAAATAATATGTTATATTATCAAAATTTAGAGAGATTGGATTAAAAGTGAACGTAGAGGTATTTTCAAGCATAATATGTTTAGAGAAAAGGTCATCAAATTTTTACGTTAGTTTTTGAACGGTCTGTTTAGTTAAATTAATTGTAGAATTGAGTGTTTGAACTCTTAAATTTTGTACTTGTTTTTTGCTTAGATGCGCTTTTTCATTACTTTTGTTTAAAGTTCGGTGAAATCTGGAAGAATTTTTTCTCTTGAACAATCTTCCATAAATTTCATGTTTAATAGACTTCAACTATCGGCAAAAAAAGGCATTTTGTCTTAAAATACTTGTTCTTTACTTTTCTGTTTTCTCTAGAACATGTTGTGACTGCATATTTTTTGTGTTCGTTAATCATATTATTATAACGTACTGATGAAGAACCTAAAAATTTGAAACATATTTATATAACAATAAAAAATATTATTATTATCACATCTCGAACAACCAAAAGTTGTAAAACAAAATTGAATATGATGGAACTAAAAAGTGGTTATTAAAATGGGAACTAGGTGGTTTTATATTGAAAGCCAAGCTAAAGCCAATGTTAAGGGTTTAAAACGATAATCAACCAAGTAAACATTTTTTATTGACCGTAATTACACTTAACCGTAATTACTTAAATGACAATTGTCAAAAAACATACTCTAAAAAAAAAATTTTTAAACCCGCGTATTTCCATGTTACCTTATATAAATAATTTTTATCAAAAATATATAACAAAGTACTAAGGTTAAATTCTGCTGCCCTACAAATGTTTCCCGTAAATTATTTGTGGATGGAAGTACACCTAATAAATATATCAAATGTAGCGATAAAAATAATAAAGATTGGGATCTTCAAGTCTCTAGTTTTGCGTCAGCGTTTGACCAATGAGAGCATCTGGTAAAACGAAGTTGACCAATGAGAGCTTTGAAAATAAGCTCAAAGGCGAACACAAAACTAGAAGGCTAGAGATCCCAATATAAGAGGTGTCCTCCCAATTGATAATTGATTGCCCAGACTGCTATGTATCTTGTCTTGGCGAAAGAATTGCTAATAATCAAAACGACAGGGTGTCGAGGTCTGTTTTGAGCGAAAGAAACAATGTGATGGACATTCAAATATGCTGTCCAGAAAATTCGCCTAGTTCTGGATCATGTGGTACTTTTCAGACGAAATGTGCCCTCAGGTAACCGTTAACAAACAATTTAATATGATTTAAAATCATTGATTTTCTAAACTTTTTCGAATTGAAATGTTTATCTGTATTTAAAATGAAATACAACAGCAGTCTGACACAGGATTCGGCAGATTTTCTGCCGATTAAGGGGGTGGGTGTCGTAATTTTTTGAGGCCTTAATAGAATTAATTTATGCTATATTAGCATCGATTATGACTGAAGTGGACCCAAGGAATCTCGTGGTGGCATAATTTCTTTTTCAAAACAATCCTAGACAAAATCTAGAAATTTTTCAAAATCTTATATTTTTGCGTTTACCCGCATTAAAACCGGTAATGCCACCATGATATGAAACATTTTTTCATGGTGAATAAATGTCCCAACCGAAAAACGATGCATGACATCCAAATTACTCGAAATGCGTTCTTAATCGAATTCTAGAAATTTCAATTATTTTTAAGCCAAAATGTACTAATTAAATCGAATTTGACGGCGGATCTGTTAAAAATTTGAATTAAGCCCTGTATGCAACTTTTTGATCAGTGAAATCTCAGCCTTCATTGGTGGGTAACTTTTGTTTCGAACTTTTTCATTTCCGGTTTACTTATAGTCATATTCTCTAAGAATTCTAGGGTGAAATCAAAAATCCGAGCCAACATATTGACGACACGTATATTTATCTACCTGCAGTCGAAAAAACGGCTTTCTTCTGAACCATCGTTCTAAAAAGAAGAATAGAGTTTGAAAGTCGAAAAATTATAAAAAATCGGCGTTCAAAGAGATCTCGAAACTTCAAGAGCGCAATTCAAAAATGGCTATATTAGTGACCTCATCTTCCCGTACTCTGTGTAAAATTTTCAGACGCTTTGGCTTGTGGGGTCCTCAAAAGAGATAGATTTTTAAAAAATTGTTTAGTGTTCTAGAATAATGACTTCCACCACCTGGTGGTGTGATGTGACAATGTTAAGTTTGAAATATGGAATCGTTAGGCGAAGGCTAGACCTATAAACGAGTATCCTCAGATTTCTTACAACTACCCTAGAATTATTATGAGGCGGGATTGAAAGGTACCAGATGACGACACCCACCCCCTTAACGGAGAAATTATATTTTGAATTTCCTTTTTTTGAAAAATAAGCCCCAAATCGGCCGAAGGCCGATAAAGGACAAATTATATTTTGGTTTAATTTTGTCGGAAAATAAGCCAAAAATCGGCCGAAAGCCGATAAAGGGACATTTTATGTTATGAATTTAATTTTGTTGAAAAATGAGCCCCAAATCGGCCAAAGGCCGATGAAAGGAGATATTATATTTGATGTAATTTTTTGGAACAATGAGCCCAAAATCGGCCGAAGGCCGATAAAGGGGGGAGTTATATTTCAATTTATTTTTGTTGGAAAATGAGCCTCAAATCGGCCGAAGGCCCATAAAGGGAGATATTATATTTCAAATTTAATTATGATGAAAAATGAGCTCAAAATCGGCCGAAAGCCGATAAAGGGAGATTTCATGTTTTATTTCGAATTTTGTTAAAGAATGAGCCCAAAATCGGCCGAAAGCCGATAAAAGGTGATATTATATTTAGAATTTCATTTTGTTGAAAAATGAGCCCAAAATCGGCCGAAAGCCGATAAAGGGAGATTTCATGTTTTATTTTGAATTTTGTTAAAGAATGAACCCATAATCGGCCGAAAGCCGATAAAAGGTGATATTATATTTAGAAATTTTTTTTCTTTTTAAATGAGCCCAAAATCGGCCTAAGGCTGATAAAGGGGGAAATTATATTTTAATTTATTTTTGTTGAAAAATGAGCCTCAAATCAGCCGAAGGCCGATAAAAGGATATATTATATTTTGAATGTAATTTTTTTGAAAAATGAGTCCAAAATCGGCCATAGGCTGATAAACGGGGGAATTATATTTCAATTTATTTTTTCTGAAAAATGAGCCTCAAATCGGCCTATAAAAGTTGATTTTATGTATATTATTTAATTCAGTTGAAAAATAAGCCCCAAATCGGCCGAAGGCCGACCAAAGTGGATTTTATGCGTTTAATTTATATTTGTTTAAAAGTGAGCTCGAAATCGGCCGAAGGCCGATAAAAGTGGGCATTACATTATAATTTTTTTTGAAAAATGAGCTCTATGTGACGATTGCTGTAGTCATCAAAATTTCAGTTTGACCTTCGATTCGATAAGATTAAGGCTAGGTCTACAAATTGGCATTTTTGCAATTATTGCTCAAGGTTCAGATTTTCCAGAAATGACTCTGCAAAATTGCAAATTAGACTATCTTTAGATAAACAAGCAAAGCTGATATCCAAAAAACTTTTGCATCCTGAAGAACAACTTTTTACAGTGATTTGTAATTTAACAGTTATCTGATACAATCCCTCACCTACGCAGCCTACACCTACGCTTTTTAAAAGTCTTCTAAAAAAACACTCAGAATAAATTTTTTCTTCAATTTACACTATTTTTTATTATTTTTTCGTGTCAGGCTCCAAAGAAGCCTCACACATAATGCAAAAGCACTTCTCATCGGAATTTTGCTTTTGGCGGCCAGAAAACGTAAACAAAAAATTATTGATTAATTAATGATTAAAATGAAAGTCCGCTCATTTGTTTTCTATTGACGCTAACGAGTTAAAAATAACACCAAAATCTTAAAAAAGGTTTGAAGGTACGAAAAAAAAATTTTGAAGCATTTTGTCAATTTTTTTTTGGTTTTTCAATTCTGTTAAAATAAAAAAAAAAAAAAGTCAACATGGCCCCCAAGGGACGATTTGGGGCTCATTTGTCGAAAAAAATGAAATTCAAAATACAATATCTCCCTTTATCGGCCTTCGGCCGATTTGGGGCTCATTTTTCAACAAAGATAAATTAAAATATAATTTGCCCCTCTATCGGCCTTCGGGCGATTTGTGGCTCATTTGAAAAATTTCAAAATATAATATCTCCTTTTATCGGCCTTCGGCCGATTTGGGGCTCATTTTTCAACAAAGTTGAATTAAAATATAATTTGCCCCTCTATAGGCCTTCGGCCGATTTGTGGCTCATTTGAAAAAAATTCAAAATATAATATCTCCCTTTATCGGCCTTTGGCCGATTTTGGGCTCCAGTTTTTCAACCACAATGAAATTTAAATATTACTTTGCTCCTTTATCGCCTTCGGCCGATTATGGGCTCATTTTTACGAAAAATTCAAAATATATATCTCCCTTAATCGGCCTTGCCGATTGGGCTCATTTTTTAAACAAAATTAAACAAAATTAATTTTCCTTTATCGCTTCTGGCCGATTTGGGCTCATTTTCAAAAATAAATTAATAAATACTTATTTGCTCCTTTATCGGCCTTCGGCGATTGGGCTCATTTTAAACAAAATTTCAAAATATAATCTTCTCCTTTCGGCCTTAGCCGATTTGGGCTCATTTTTAACAAATTAAAACTGGAGAAACTAAAATAAGTTGCCCCTTTATCGGCCTTCGGTCGATTTGGGGCTTATTTTTCAACAAAATTAAATTCAAAATATAATATCTTCCTTAATTGGCCTCCGACCGATTTTGGGCTCATTTTTCAACAAAATTAAATTCCAAATATAATATCTCCCTTTATCGGCCGAAGCTCCTTTTTCAACAAAATTTAATTTAAATATAATTCCCACCTTTATCGGCCTTCGGCCGATTTTGAGGCTCATTTTTCATTAAAATTAATTTTGAAATATGATATCTCCCTTTATCGGCTTTTGGCCGATTTGGAGCTTATTTTTCGACAAAATTAAATTAAAATATAATCCCTCCCTTTATCGGCCTTCGGTCGATTTGGGGCTCATTTGTCAACAAAATTAAATTTTAAATATAATATTTCCCTTTATCGGCTTTCGGCTCATTTTGGGCTCATTTTTCGACAAAATTCAATTCAAAATATAATATCTCACTTTATTGGCTTTTGGCCGATTTGAGGCTCATTTTTCAACAAAAATAAATTCAAAATTTAATATCTCCCTTTATCGGCCTTCGGCGTATTTGGGGCTTATTTCTGAACAAAAATAAATTCCAAATATAATTTTTTCCTTTTATCGGCTGTCTATAATTTTTTTATCATTTTTAAAATTGGCTGAAACGCGTGCTAAAACAATTTTCTCTAAATTTTTTTGTAACCAATTTCCAAAAATACTTCAAAAAATTCATGTTTTGAAATTTCAAAAAAAAATTTCATACTCCCGCCACCACCCGCCGTGTCTCTATTAAATGTGAGGATCAGTACGGCACAACCTTACGGTGAAACAAAATAAGCTTCCAGGGACCTCCAGGAAGTGGTTTTGAGACAAAACTTTCGGCAATTTTGAGCATCCCCCTGTAATTCTCATATCGAAAAACGACCAATTAACGCAATCTCAAAGTAGAGTTTTGTTAATTTTGGGTCTGCTCTGCTCTTAAAATTTTGATTCAAAAACGTTTGCTCTGCTCTGCTATACCCTGATTTTTCAAAACGTTTGCTCTGCTCTACCTTGTTTTTTCCAAAGTTTTGCTCTGCTTTGCTCTACTCTGATATTTTAAAAAGTCAGCTTTGCTATGCTCTAAAAAAAGAAGAGCAGAGCGGTAGAGCAGAGCAGAGCAAACTCTGCCGATCCCTGGTCTGACAGCACCTATTTAACGTTATTTTTTCAAAATGCTGATTTAAAATTATAACAAAAAGCATTAATGAATTTTTTTGCCATGTATTCGTATAAACAGCTTTCAATAAAAATAATTTTTCAAGGAAAATTTATTTATTTTTAAATGTACAAAATTAAAAATTTCGAGAAATAGTGAATAACAAAACAATGATATTGTATTTTTTTGATCACGTACTTCAACTTTGTCCGAAATTTTTCAATAAGGTTGTGGGGTCTTTATAAGTGACTCTCCACCAGGCAAAGTGAGAGAATACAAAATTGAAATGAGTTCCATGGGAAACGAAGGGGACGATAAAACCTAAGGATCGTTGCATTTTTCTAGCGGAGAGCACAACGTATCTTTTGATTTATGTGAAAAGAAGACTTATCTTACTGAATTAGCTAAGAAATAAATTAACTATGCGAAATCTTTACGTTATTGTTAACAACTGCTTTTATAACAGAAAAATGATAAAACTTTTTAAGTGTTCAATTTGACTTCGGGCTTGGTTGTATCATATCATCTCCAACCAGATTTGACCGATGTTCAAAATGATATGCGTAGCTAAAATATGACTCAGTTAACATTAAAACCTGATAATTACCTTAATATTTAAGAATAAAATATGTGAAAACTACATCTATGTGCTACGGCGAAGACATCAGCGAAGACATGGAATCTTTAATTCAAGAAAAAATTAACGAAGCAAATAATCGAAAATTTAATGAAACTGATGTCCTATTCGAAGAATATGATTATTATGATTACCCTGTAAAGTCCACCTCCTCTGACTGGCACACTTACACACATACGACCGCTTACATACCTTAAAAAATCGTTCCAGTTAGAGGAAGTGTTCCAGTTAGAGATAACCCCTATAATTTTGCTTACAAACCTACATTGCATATAAAAATTGCCTTATTTTGTGGTCAAATTCGTTGGTAAATGAAAAAGTTATGTGTATAACATAATTTATATTACACAAGTCAAATACAGCCGGCAGTTTTGTCTCATTTTTGAAAAAAACTTGCTATAGAAGTTTGTTTTGTTTTTTTCTTGTTACTAATTTCTAAACCGCTAAAACCACTGTTCTGAACAATTATTTCGAAAGAATCGAGACCAGCAATTTTCCTGAAGCAATTACATTTTCGAATGAGGCAAGAGTTAAGTCGATCGCTTTCTTTCGAATTCCATGATTCAAATTTATGCCAACTTTTTCATTTTTCAGAACTTGGTGAATCGAACCCAGGCCAATTTTTCTTTGAAACTTTTCTTCAAAAACTTTCTGGCAAATTCGAAGGGATGTTGTCGGATTTTTTTTCATGAACTGTTTTATTTGCTGTTTCTCTGTAAAATTAAGTTTAGAATATTTAGGTAGTTTTTATCTCTTATTTCATATGCTTATATATGAGTTATTAATGATATTATTATAACGTTAGGCTTAGACTGTTACCTATCAAATTCGACGAAAATTAAGTCGAAAACTAGAAATTTTAAGTACTACTATCGTGTTCCTTAGATAATTTGGAGTAAAAAATTGGGTTATGGCACTTCGAAATTTTAACTCCTTGGGGCCTAAATAGGCCAAAATAAAAACTTGAGGAGCCAAAACCTCGTAAAAATCGAAACCTGTGAACTCAAAATTGGTTGAAAATCGAAATTTGACGACGAAATTTGCAGGCGATTCAGCATAGGCCAGATAGGGTCCTAGAGATATAGCATGGAGATTTTTAGATGATTCTGACAAAGTTTAGGCTTTCGGCTTGGAGACGGAAATAAAAAACAAGGTGAAATTTCGAGCATTTTTAGAAGTAATCGGAGACCTGTCAGCCTAAAGTCGAAAATTGATGACAAATTTGCCAGGCGATTCAGCATAGGATAGATAGGTTCCAAGAGAAGTTGCATGGTGATTGTCAGATGATTCTTACATAGTTTAGGCTGTCAGCTTTGAGACGAAAATAAAAAAACACGGTGAAATTTCGAGCATTTTTTAGGAGTAATCGGAGACCTGTCAGCCTAAAGTCGAAAATTGACGACGAAATTTGCAGGCGATTCAGCATAGGCCAGATAGGGTCCTAGAGATATAGCATGGAGATTTTCAGATAATTCTGACAAAGTTTAGGCTGCCGGATTTGAATCAGAAATAAAAAAAACGGTTAATTTTGAGGAGTAATCGGAGACCTGTCAGCCTAAAGTCGAAAATTGATGACAAAATTGCCAGGCGATTCGGATAGAATAGGATAGAAAGGTTCCTAGAGAAGTTGAATGGTGATTGTCAGATGATTCTGACATAGTTTAGACTGTCGGCTTTGAGACGGAAATAAAAAAACACGGTGAAATTTCGAGCATTTTTTAGGAGTTATCGGAGATCTGTCAGCCTAAAGTCGAAAATTGATAACAAAATTGTCATGCGATTCAGCATAGAATATATAGGGTCCTTTAGAAGTTTCATGGAGATTTTCAAATGATTCTGACATAGTTTAGGCTGTCGGCTTT
>SCLH01000342.1:377560-399197 GCA_004367855.1 Oikopleura vanhoeffeni
TTTATTGCGTCAAAATTCTGAATTTCTTCTAACACAAACATTTCCTCGGTGAATCGAACCCAGGCCAATTTTTCTTCAAAAACTTTCTGGCAAATTCGAAGGGATGTTTTCGGATTTTTTCTCATGAACTGTTTTATTTGCTGTTTCTCTGTAAAATTAAGCCAAGAATATTTTGGTAGTTTTTTATCACTCATTTTATATGCTTATATGGATCACCCGCCCTCAGAGTACAAATCCTAAATATTTGAAAAATGCGAAATCTGAGCATTTGATTGGTTGAACCGTTCTTAATCTGACCAATGAAATCGGCCTATTCCGCAATCAAGGGTTTTGATTGGGTGCTAATATCTTGCGTTGTTTGTATCATTCAAATATTAAGGATTTGTACTCTGAGGGCGGGTAATCCATATATATGAGTTATCAATGATATTATTATCACGTTAGGCTTTTGAAATATAATCTAGTGCCATATCTAGAATTCAGAAAATGTAATAATATGTCACAAACGCCCTAACGTCTTAATATGTTTACAAACGCCCTAATAATTTGTACCAATTTTTGGAAAACCAAAAAAATCTGGGATTTCGCCTTTTGGAGCCTTTAAAAATATATGCTGTTCATAATATAGATCAGTTCAAAAATCACATTTTTTTACTGTTTCAGTTAGAGACAAATAGACCGACCCTAAAAAAGCGTTCCAGTTNTTAAAAAATTTGCGTTTTAAAAGCTAAATAGAACAATTAATGAACGTTTCTGATCTTGAATGGGTTCAAGGTGTCCTAATTACATAGAAAACACACTGTTGATATTCCTAAAGTTCTAGAATTTGAGTCCAAAGACATATTTTTTGATGAAAAATTTCAATTTCGATGTTTCTGAAAAAAAAATGGTGCTCCCAGCCTTCAAAATTTATAATTTTGTTATTTTTGGACATTGAAATGTCGTGAGTTAATTGTGTATATATAACTAAGGGGACGGTATTGGAATTACGCTAGAATTCACGTTCAAAGTCAGTTTTTTCCGAAAAACGCCGTTTTGGACACCTAGGAGTTAAAATGGAAAAAAGTCTATATGGAACTTTTTTTTTCCTTGGGTCGATTACCCCACCTCAAGGCATTTTTAAGATGATCTGAGACCTTTCATTTTTTGACTTGCCTCAATCGCGTCCACACTAAATATGTTAACAAACGACATAATAATTTTACTAATTTTTGGGACACCAAAAAAATCTGGGATTTCGCCTTTTTGGACCCTTTAAAAATATATGCTGTTCATAATATAGATCAGTTCAAAAAGCCCATTTGTTTACTGTTCCAGTTAGAGACAAATAAACCGACCCTAAAAAAGCGTTCCAGTTAGAGAAAGTGTCCCAGATGGGAGTGTTCCAGTTAGAGGTGGTGGACTGTATATGATTAATACCAAAAAAAACAATAAATTTGTATATCATCGTGTTAAAAGTGTTCGAAGTTCAAACAGCTTAATTAATTAGATTTTGATAATAAAATCAACATCTCATGGCTTACAATCAATTTGAAGCTCAATTATTAAAAAAAATATCAAATCCTCTTATTTTGGCTAATCTAGCGACCGATTTGGAGCTCATTTTTCAAGATGACGCATAAATATTAAATCCCCATCGATAAAAATCGAATCGTGAATATAACATCCCAAGCTATAAAGCCCTTAACCCGGTGTGGATGTCGCTGATTTTTTGAAAATTTCCACACGGTTTTTCGGTTAACTGACAAATGTGGTAATGCAAAAACTCGCTCAACTGAAGAATCAAGTCTTCAAGAACATTTTCAGATAAATAAATATCTGATAGAATTCAACCTACGCTCACACGAGAACCTTCAGTTAGCCACCTCAAATAACACTCAAAATGTATGTCCTTCAGTTTTCATTCTTTTGTTTGATTTTTGTGTCAGACTCCGGAGGAGCAATATCAACAATAATCAAGAGCTAGTTTTTCAAAAACAATTTTTGACGGACAATTTTTCTTTTATTCAATTTTCGTCATTTTTTTACTTATTTTGCATTTTTTACGGTCAAAAACAAAATTTTGAAAATTTGACTCAACATTATTGATGGTATTGCTCCTCTGAGGTCTGACACAGAAAAAGTATAAATTGAAGAAGAAGAAACATTTTCAGTGTTTTAGGAGGCCTATTGAAGGTACTTGCTTGAGCGAAGGTTGAAGTGTATCAGATCACAAATCATCTTGAAATGATCTTGAAGACTTTTTTTTTAGTTGAGCAAGTTCGAGCAAGAAAACGCGTCGAAAATCTGAGAAAAACAGCTTAATTAGCGACATCCACACCCTTAAGGAAGTACTGGTCGCTGTAATTTAATTTTCTTGATTAAAAATCAGCCTTCAGGATAAAAGTCAGATAAGCCATCTTGTAGAACTATGCTTGATCTTGTGGGAAACAAATCACAAAATGGTAAAACAGTCTCCTTCTAGGTTTTATGTTGAAATTGGCTGAAATTTTGACATGAGTTGTAAAAGTGGTTGACCAAACACAATTTATAGGCGGATTTTCAAATGTGGCTTTACTTTCTCTCGACTGTGGAAAAACTCACCGCTTCTTGACAATTATTCGCCGGTTAACTATCTCCTAGGAAAAATAATAAAAATCATTCAATTTTCATAGAAATTTCATAGAAACAATTAGCTTTGATTTTTCCGAAAGTAGGCTCAAAACAATGCCAAGGTAGCACTAATCAGAAAGTTGACTTACATTAAGGGGGTAACCGACGGGTTTAACTAATTTTTAAACGTTAGTCCTGAGCAAACCACAATTTGTATTAAGTTCAAACTTCGGATTCTAGGAGATATTTGTTTGAAATCTTCAAAAAATGGTGTCAAAAGTTTTGATGACCCGGACCGCCGGTAACCGGTCCAAAAGTATTTTTCCATTTTGAAGTACTACTCATGCTACCTCTAGATATGCAATACATTTTATTCTTTTTTACCAGTATCAACTTTAATTGTAGCTTAAGCCGGCGTGCCCTGATCCAAATTTCTTATTAAAGAGAATTCCAAAATAAGTGGGTGTTTTTGCGCATGTTCGCTGGTAAAATGGCATTTCGTCGAACAATACAATTTTATATAAAAGCACTTTTTTAAAAAGGGCAAAAGCGAGAGCTGCGCTAAAGTTTTTTTTCAAATGTCATCAAATTAGGCTTAGATGCATCAACCGGTTATGTGACCCCAATCCGTCAAAAAAGTGTTGAAGAAAATTCCAAAAGTTTTGATAAAACAATCAAATAATTCTACGTATCCTATACGATCAATGTCTAGAATGACTCTAGACTCTAGATCACGAGAAAAGTTAATTACCTGAAAAAAATACTTGGAAAAAATTCCATAATTATGCAAAATTATGCAAAATAAGAATGCAGCTAAAATCAGCTTTCTATCACTTCTGAGTCTCGAGAAACAGCCTCCGTCGGTTACCCCAAATTTCTGGATCTAAGAAAATATTTGGAATTATTTTTTTTCGAAATTTTTAAATGTTTTATTGCTTTTCAAGATCTAATTCACAGTGATCTAATGCAACAAAAATTAGAGCAAAAGAGTTATTACTTCAAAAGATACAGTGCGGTTAAGGAAAATAAAACTTTGAAAATATAGAAAATTTTGGAAATTTTTTGACATCGAAATTTTCTTTATATATTTTTGGTAGCAAACCAGCCACGAAAATGACAATGCAACTAAAATTAGCATCGTATCACTTCTGAGTCTCGAGATACAGCCTCCGTCGGTTACCCCAAATTTCTGGATCAAAGAAAATATTTGGAATTATTTTTTTTCGAAATTTTTTATTGCCATTTTCAAGATCTAATTCACTATGATCTAATGCAACAAACATTAGAGCAAAAGAGTTATTACTTCAAAAGATACAGTGCGGTTAACGAAAATAAAACTTTGAAAATATAGAAAATTTTGGAAATTTTTTGACATTGAAAACTTTTTTTTATATATTTTTGAAAGCAAACCAGCCACGAAAATGACAATGCAACTAAAATAAGCATCCTATCACTTCTGAGTCTCGAGATACAGCCTCCGTCGGTCACCCCCTTTAGGTGATATTTTGAAGTTTTAGTGGTTAATTACTTCATTTAAAAAAAAAACTTAGAAAAAAATAGAAAAAAAGCAAAAATTTAAAAAAAAAATGATAATTTGGTCGGTAGAACACTCATTAAACCAGTTACCAGTCCCCCTTCTAGGTGGAACTCGACGGCATGAAAAACCTTTCGAAATATATATTTAAAGTTTTGGTAGGAAATTATCGAATTGCTAAAATTTCTGATCTTATGGTATAACTTTCATTTCTCTAGGATAACAAGTATAGGATAAAAAGTAAATAATATATAATTTTTTTTGAAAAGGTTACTTCAGGTCAAAATTGAAGTTGAAAAATACTCCAATTCACGAAAAACTGTTTTTTTAAACTTTAAAAATAGGCGATTTATATTTGATTCCGTCTTTCTAGTATTTTTGAATGCAGTTCAACAAAATACTGTTTCTGAAGAAAAAACTTTTGGACGGATGTCAAAAAAAATTAATTTGTTTTTCAGTTTTTTATCGTTTTTGACTCGAGATTCAAACTAATTTTTTAAAATCTTTTTATTGAAACAAAGAGTACAAAATATAATATGAGACCAGAACGCAATCTTACCAAATTTTTCAATAATGGGTTAAAAATAAACCCAATTGTTTATGAACAAAACCAATAATTTTAATTCTTTATTTTTTTTGCAAAATTTATTAATTTTTTAGTGTAATTGGGATTTTGGGACATTGATACAGTAAAATTACCGTCAAAAGATTGGTAATTGCATTTTGTTTTGAATAGGTTCTGAGATTTAACAGTATGTTACTAAATTGTTCTTATCATACGTATAATAAAAAGCCGAATTGATCACTTAAAAACCCTTTTATGGGCATATCTAATTTTTTCGGTTATTTGTTACCATTAAAACCCCCTTAGATTTTTTCCTGTTTAGCTTAAATTATCGGGATATTGAGTTCGATTTACACTTTTCGAATTCGACAAATTTTTGAAAAAAGTTCCGAACATTTTTTGTTCAATTTTTAGTTTCAGTATTTGTTTCAAATCAACGAAGAAACTCTTTAAAATGGCCACTTTTACTCTTCACTTCGGTGAGCACATATTTTTAATATGCTATTTGAAAAATCATCTAACATTTATTTAAGATTTTCGGTCGAAACTATTTGGAAATATTTTAAAAATTTACCTCATTTCTTGTTCAAAATTTTCAAACTAATTTAACTGAATTCTTGATTTGATAATATTTGAAATGGCTACTTTAACAATATTAAAATATGTTTTTTTTTGTTTCTTCGCTCTTGTTAATACTCTGAATCATACTTTTTTAAACGAAACTACGGATCGGCAGAAATACTCCAAAGCCCTCATTATCCAGAATAAGAATAAAATTTATAACATCTTAACTTACCGAATTGATAAGCCGACCTATCCACTGCGTCAAATTTAATAAATTGAACTCCTGAAGAAGAATATTTCTTTCGATGTGGTAAAATTTCGGTTTTTCCGTCTTTTTACACAAATTTAAATTTTAGATTTTGACGTAGAAATCGTATAAAATAAAATTCAATAAATCCGAGAAGGTGGTCGAAAGCGTATTTGAGGGCTCCTAAGTAACAAATGAAAAATTAAAAATGTTACTGTTATTTAAACACCATGGAAGCAGACGCGCGTTTTTTGAGTGTTTTTTCAAAAGACGATTTATAAAGTTAAACAAATCAATCTGAAGAAATTCATACTATACAAAGCAAGCTGAAAAATGGCAACTTGTGTTCGAAAAATTTTTTATTCGAAAATTTTGAAGTGGCAAAAAGTTTCTCATCAAGACTGTATTAGATTTGAAAAACCCTCCTTAACCCACATACTCAGCGCTGGTCATATCTGGCCAATGTGACTTGCAAGCCCTCTGTTTAATAAATTAACTTTTTTCTGATCAAATTTTTATTCAAAAAGATAGCTGTTTTTGCAATTCTTTATCTTTTGGCCAATTTTTATTTTCTCTTTGTTTTTTAGTTCTTGAGATAAAGCAATGTTGTCGACCCGAAATCGGGGACCTGAAAAAATTCAAATGAAATTTGAACTTGAAGAAATGAATGTATTTAAAGAAATTTGCCACCACGATTTTAAGATTTATTTTATGTGCCAAAAAATGAAAGAAAAATATCAATAAAATCTAAAAAAAAATTTTTTTTGATTTTCACACATCAAATTTTCTTTGATTTTCTCTCGAAAGGTTAATTTCTTGCAAAAAATATAAATGATTATTATTTATTGTTGTGGAAAATAACAACTCAAATGTCTCTTAACCAAAATACTGGTTATTGATACTGTTTACTTTCAAACACCTGGTAAAAGTCGGATACAAACGACGCGGCGCGACGGGTCCCTTCACTCATTTTCTTTGTTATTTTTTTGTCGCACAAAGTTGATTAAAGTACTTTTGCCGTTGTTATTAGAGGCCGAAAATATCGCAAAAGGTCTGATACGGCGGCAAATAATCAGGCGGTAATTTTTCATATTTATATGTGAAACTGATTTCATTACCGTTTTTTTTTCAATTTAAGGTTTCAGACTAAGAAAATTTTTTACGATATTATCTCATAAAAAAAAATTATCGTAAAAAAACGGAAAAATATATTTTCATATTTTTTCCTATCAGAAATTAATAGTTTTATTTTTGCTGACGTTTACTTGGATAAAAATAGGATTTTTTAAAATCAGGTCGCTGAGTACTTCACTGTTTTGAACTTCTGAGTATGTGGGTTAAGGGGGTGGTGTTAGTTATTTTTGAGATTTCAAAGGCCTCGTACGGTTAGACAAATGAAGACTGGACATTTTCGAAACATATATTAGGAAGATCTATCTTTGATCTCGCGATTCCATTAGACAGTTTAGTACCACTCCCACCAACCATCTGGTTGACCGCGGTTAAACACGGATCCTAGAGCTCATATCGGAAATTTTTGAGATTTCGTGAGAATCCGGAAAATTGTCTGAATTTTAGTGTCACGGTTCTTTTTTTTCGATATTTGCCTCAGCGGTCAGCAATCTGGTTGAATGTGCCGAAAAAGGCTTTTTCCGTGGAAATGCAAGAAACGTCATTTTCGAAATGTATTAAGCCCAAGGGGTGGTGAACATCAAATCGGGCGTTCTTTTTTGAATTTCTGCCTGATTGACCGTAAATTGACTAAAAAGTGCCCAAAATTGACAATTTTGAATATGAAAGTAAGGATTAGAAAATTTAAATGCCACCAGAAGATTCCTTGGGTCAGTTTGCTGGAAACAATATTAGCAACTATGGTCTGATTTCGAACAGAAACGGTGCTAGAGATCAAGATATATTTTTGATGAATAACCTTTTTTTCTAGAATCCGCGGTGTTCAAAATAGTTGCTAATATCGTTTCCAGCAAATCGTGCCCAAGGAATCTTTTGGTGGCATTTAAATTTTCAATTCTCACTTTCATATTCCAAATTGTCGATTTCGCGCACTTTTTAGTCGATTTACAGCCAATCAGGCAGAAGTTTTAAAAAGTACGACCGATTTGATGTTCACCACCCCTTTGACTTGTTACATTCCGAAAATGACGTTTCTTGCATTGTTACAGAAAAAGACTTTAATCAAAACGTCGAAAAACACCCTTTTTGGGCATATTCAACCAGATTGCTGACCCCTGCGGCTAAAATCGAAAAAAACAGAACCGATTCACTAAAATTCAGACAATTTTCCGGATTCTCACGAAATCGAAAAAATTTCCGATATAAGCTTTAGGATCCTTTTTTCTTTTAAAAAAGCTCAGGGACTCGTGTTTAACCGCGGTTAACCAGATGATTGGTGGGAGTGGTACTAGAATGTCTAATGGAATCGCGAGATCAAAGATAGATCTACCTAATGTAACATTAGTAATGTATGTTTCAAAAATGTCCAGTCTGCATTTGTCTAACCGTCCGAAGCCTCTGAAATCCCAAAAATCACTCACACCACCCCCTTAAACACAAAACCAGATAGCAATTGAAAATATTGTGAAAAATTGAAGATTGTTTTAATTGAAAACTGATATCGGAAACTTATAAAAGTTTACAAAAATTAAAAACTTATCAAACATATTTTGTAATCAGAGAAAAAAAAATTTTAAGGAAGTTTTCATTGAGAATTGAATTAAAAAAAGAAAAAAAAGAAATTATTTACAGGATACCGATATCGCCGGCCCATTTTTGCCGAATTTGCCGCAAAAACCTACGCAATTTCACGATATTTGCTAAGATACTTTCGGGCCAATATCGCAAAATGTGCCAACACCGCCGAATGTGCCAATATCGCCGAATTTGCCAAAATCTCCGTTTTTTTAATAGAAATATTTAATGGCCTTTTGTTGAGTATTTAATTCTACGCATTACAGTGGTTTACTTCATACGAATCAATTGTGAAACTCTTTATAAAATTCGAAAATTGTTCGACATATGACGTCATTTCGAACGCCAAAAATAAACTTTCGGCAATATTGGCCCCCTGTTGAAGCTATAAAACAAAGCTCGCTTATTCAATTTGAATAATTCTTCCTCATTTAGACGAGCGCGGGTTTCTGCGGAGTTTTGCGCGCACTAATTTGTTTCTGATTTTTGTTCAACGCTATTTATTTAGTCAGTTCAACCAATTTAAGCCTCGGGTTATCATTTCAGCTGAAGATCATATAGCTTACATCATATATGAAATATAATCTTTAAATAAATAATCAGTGCGTGGCGCAATTTTATTTAATTTCGACCGGTGTAACCAGTAATTACCGGTTAAAGAATCAGTGAGAAAAGATTTTTTTGAATATAGTAGGACTGTAGAAAACGTATTTTTTAGCAGTATTTTTAAAATTTCATTCCAAAAAATTTGCAGGGTACAAGTTTCATGAAATTTGACTCCAAAGCGGTCATATTAAAAAATTGATGATGCAAGGTTGACAGACCCACTTATCGCTTGTAAATTTATTTGCAATCTCGAATCTGATAAAAATTTTAAAATTTGAGCATGTGATGGCAAAAAAACTTTTTTTTGCGAATTTCGAATCTATTTTTTACTTAGGTCCAACTAAGGTTTCCTCAAAACCGCGACCAGTACTCCCTGAAGAGGGTTGTATCGACTGGCTATATCGGGCAATCTTAAAGTAAAAGAGAGCTAATTTTTCGATTTTTGAAGTCAAGTAGGCATGTTAAGTTATGTTAGACAAAAATTTATTTTTGGCTCCAGTTAACCTCATTTACCGGTTGGTTCAACATGCAATTCTTAAAATTATCAAAAAATGTCGTTCTTGAGATTATGAACTAACAATCTTGAAATTTTCGTATTAATCCGAAGTTGGAGTGAAGCGTTATGGCTAGGCCTCCAGAGCACAAAATAAGGTACCCGATAGCAAGGTCGTAGAGTTCTGATAAAATAGTTACTTATGTAGTAACTACATTGTAGATGTTGCGCCATTATTTTTAACAGCCCAGAAAATGGTGAAAGCGTAATTTTCAGTCGAATCCAACATGGCAATCAATTTTTTACAGCTTTCAGAACCATGACTTTTGGTACTCCACCAAAATCTAGTCCGCCCCTATTAAATTTTATATTTAAAATTTCACGAGAATTGTTCACCGGATCTTATAAAAATCTGTTATAAAAAGTGCTAATAAGCTCGCCAACTAATTATTTATTAAGGTGTAAATTTTAGATTTTTGACCGTCCGAAACAGCGCCACCAAGTGATGACACCAAAAAATCGTCTGAGTCAAAATTTTAAGCGCCAAAAACTACATAAGTACCTATCTTATCAGAACTTTACGACTTTGCTATCGGATACCTCATTTTATGCTCGAGAGGCCTAGTTATGGCCCTCTAAAAGTTTTTCCAGCCGATACAACCCCCTTAAGGGGTGGTCATGTCTGATTTGCAATTTTGCAGAGCTATTTCAGGAAAATCTGAATCTTGAGCAATAATTCCAAAAATGCCAATTTGTAGATCTATCCTTATTCTCGCGAAAAAGTACATCACAAACTATTTTTGACCATAACACCCATAGGTACAGTATCGTGACAAGATGAATTTTTCCAAACTGCAGAATCTATCTCCTCTCAGGTTTTATTTGAAATAAACCTAAATTTTAACATAACCTGTATAATTAGTATTNAAAACTTCTATAGAGCGTTTTTGTCGATAAGTGCTATACTTTTTCTAAAATTTGCAATAAACCACCGGTTTTTGGACTTTGTTCATCGGGAAATCTATCTCCTACTAGGTTAAATTTCAAAATTCACTCACATTTTTGCAAAAGGTAGCCCAAAACAAATAAAAACTTCTATGGAGCGTTATTGTTTAATTTCGATCCCAACCTCAAAATATGAATTTTTCAAGGTCACATGAAAACATTTCCGAAAAAAATGTGCTTCTATTTTTTTGAAAGTAGCCTTAAAAAAAAGCCAGTGAAACACTGATGAGAAAGTTGGCTTACGTCAAGTCGATATTTTGAAGTTTCAGTGGTCAAATTCGAGCAAACATTATTTTTTAGCTTCATCTTTTAAAAAATACTTAGAAAAAAATTGAAACAACGCTGAAATTTCGAAATTTGTTTTTTGAGGATTTGATCGGAAATGCATTTTGTAGAGACCTCAAAGCAATATGGTACACTCTGATTGCCTTTAAGTCCTCATAAAAATCAGACATGACCACCCCCTTAATTAAGCTCTATAATTTTTGTTTCTTTGAAAATAACTGAGGTACCTCTGTTTAACTGCGGTTAACCAGAAGATTGATTAGATTGGTGATAAAATGTCACATGACATATTTCGTCCTACAATTGATCTTACAAATGTTTGCTTCAGAAATGTGTCAACTCGATCAGTTTATCCGTACCAAGCCTTCAAATCGTCAAAATTCACTGCCACTTAAAGGCGTGATCAACCCAAATTAGGACAAAAATATGTTTTGACCTTATTTTTCCTGGAACATTCAAAACTTTATATTTCCTTAAATTAGAATCCATAAGCGGTATCTTGAGAGTTCTCACTACTCTTGAAAGTACTGTTCTAAAATTTAAATTTTTGGTTTGGAGTTCAATTGAGAGTTTTGAGGCTTAGTTTTCAATGCAGAAAAATTAAAATTATATTTTAAGAGACTACATTAAATTCTGTGCCAGATCTCAATTTATTTTTTCCGAACCAAAATTGAATTCTCACTCGTGATTCCGACCTCGCCAGGGACAAACTAAGGAAGTGCACAAAAATTATTTGAGCAAACAGCGACAGATAACTGTTGGGGCTTTGCGTATATTACTCAAAAAATATATTTTCGAAAATTGAGGGACTAAATCAGGGGTCGGCAGAACTTGATTGGATTGGATTGAACTTGATCGGAGTGGATCAACTTTTTTGATCCGATCCAATCCGATCAAGTTTTTGAAACTCCTCAATCCGATCAGGTCAATTCGATCAAGTTTTTAAAACTTCTCAATCCGATCAGGTTGTTTAATTTCCTCAATCCGATCAGGTCAATCCGATCAAGTTTATTTTTTGAGACGATCCGATCCAATCCGATCAGGTGAAATATTTATAAAAACTCGAAATTAGGGTTAATTGTTCTCAGTTAATTCAAAAATTACATTTGAAAAATCTAAAATACTAGCTAAAATACAAGAAGGCTTAATTATTTGATTATCTGAGCAATTATGACAACCAAAGACTTATTCTTTCAAACTCGTATTTTAATTCAATCAAACCGTAATTTCATATTTCCCACTTTTTTAAAAGGAAATTGGTATTTGTCTGGCTTGGCTTGTCCGGACAACAAAATCGTTGGCTAGGCTTGGCTTGACAGCACAAAACCAATTGGTTGGCTTGACGTTATTTTTTCAAGGCCAAAATTTTAAAACATATGAAAGAACTCGGAGACATGAGAAAAAGATCGAATCGGAATAAACGTCAACAAAATAAAATCGAATTAGACCCTTAAATATTTTAAAAATTTGAAGAGTAAAATTTTTTAAAAAAATGATTGTTTTCGGAAGTTCGCAATTTTGTCCCGATATAGGGGATATGCAGTCGAATCGCAAATTCTTTTAGCAAACAGCTCAAGATGGGTGTGCTCGGAGGGACCAAAATTTTTCAAATAATGTAACCAATCACAAGCTCTCAATTCAATATAATCCATTTTGATTGGTTGAATTTTTGTCATAGCGTAGCAGTAGACATGTAATTGGCCATCTTCGCCGTAGCCTAGGTCCAACTTTCCATTCTAACTCACCGTTGCATGCAGCATGCCTGCTCATGCAAGTATTAACAAGAAGACTTTCTTTGTGGATGAGATTAACATCCTAAATATATTCAATGAACTACAGTTAATCTCTAAATCTTTAAGTAACTTACTCGACCGCTCCCTAACTCGAACTGACTAGAATAATGTTTAGGGCCGAGTAGAAAGAGTTGATTGGTCAACTCGTCTCTTATTGGTTGATACATGATCTTATTGGATTCAGCGTAGTCACGCCTACACACACATGAAGTATGCACAGTATGCAATGTAGTATGCACAGTGTACGTAGTGTACAGAGTATCCTTAGTATGCAGAGTATACTACTTAGCATGCACATATGAATTGGGTGCTACGTAGTGACCAAAATTTTGGTCATTCCGTGCACACCCCTCAAGATATGACCAATGTTGTAATTATAAAACATAAATACAGTTTTTAAATGTCATTTCCGGCGGAAGTGACTATAAATGCGATCAACTTCGAACCCGATTTGACGCCAATTAACTCCCATATTGTATTTTCGGTAGAATCATATCCTTGTGGTATCTGAGATACCGTATCTCTATTAAGCGTGAAAAAGACTACAAAACTAGGTTTTTGACCGATTTTGCGAGTCCTTATGTTGGGGCTAATACAAATGTGTAGCTCGATGATAATAAAAACTAAATATAATTTCGAGGGGTTATTTATCACGAGGGGTATTTCGCCGATACACCTTAGGGGCAATATAAATTCTCCAAAATGACCCGGGGTGATAACAAAGTGTACTACCGACCAAATCATCAAAAAATTTTCGCGTTTTTTGATTTTCCAAAATATCATCTTGACCTAAGCCAACTTTCTGATAAGAGTNTATATTGAGGAAGTTCTAGGGTATCCAATTTATATTTTCGTCCATTACAAATAACAGCATTATTAATATTTCTTTCAATTTATTAAAGTCAGTTAATGGTGTGTTTTTTCCGAGAGGGCTTCGTCTTATCATTTGTTATAAAGGTGAATCTTTATTACTTGCATATATATTTCGTCATAAGTTTTGTCATCATCAGTGCTATAATACAGTACTAAAATGTTGTGCAGAATTTTGAAAAACAACGAAAAAAATCTGTTCTAGAAAGAAATGTGATACAGTAGATATTACATGTATTTTTAAGTTTTTTCTATTTCAATTTCAGGTCAACCATAAAGCTCTTAATATAATATAATACAAAGTGGGCCCTTGTACAAACGTATTTAGGTGCCCATTTTGTGAAAAAGTTTAAAATACATGTAATATCTACTGTATCACAATTATTTCTAGAACAGATTTTTTTCGTTGTTTTTCAAAATTCTGCACAACATTTTAGTACTGTATTATAGCACTGATGATGACAAAACTTATGACGAAATATATATGCAAGTAATAAAGATTCACCTTTATAACAAATAATTATTAAAGTCAGTTGAATTCTTAAAAATTATTAAAAATTGAAAAAAAATTTCCGAAAACAAATTTTAAGTAATTTCAAATCAGATGTGATTTCGCTGAACAATTTTCAAAAATATAAAATTGCACTGTTTTTATCACTTAACCAACCGCGATGATTTGAGAATTGTTTTCAAAAAATTCTAAACCTTGGGAAAGGCAAAATTCAAATTTCGTAATTTTTTCAAACCAATTTGTTTTCAAAATAATGCAACCACACAAATCTTGAATTTTTCCATGATTTTTTTTGCATGTATAAAACCGGCTAAGATTACTTTTTAAATTACGAATTTTCCAGTTCTGTTACCAGTTTACCGGCTGGTTGAGAGTATTTGACAAAAAAACTAGTCTTCGAATCAACAGTCGAAGTTTTGAAGCTTCTAATTATATTTTTTTCAAGTTTTTATGACTCACGGTTTTCCTGAAACGCAACTTTTAAAAAGCCTTTCATGCCGACGGGTACCCTTTACATATTCGATTTTATATCAAAGAATAATTTGAAAATTTGTTTCCTTGATTCAGCTCTCGACAAGTATGTACATTTGCAGCAGTGTAAAATTTCAAATTTTTACTATTCCAGGTTGATATGTAATTTATCAAATCGACATTATCTTTCGAATCAGGATCAATGAATTGCATAAAACAGGTATTTTTCTTTGCAAAACGTAAAGATTTGAAGACTTGCTCGACTTTATTTAGGGTTCGGACGGGCGAAATTTCCAAGGTACATATGTAGTAACACAAAAAATAAAAAGGCAGAATTTAAAAAACGAGAGAATTTTTGCGAGAAATTTTAGGTTTTATGTTTAATTGCCAATTTTTCAGAAACTTAAATCGGGCTTTGATCGTAAAAATGAGGTTCATAGTTTAGAGACGCAGACGGGCAACTACTATGTATGTATAAGACTTTTTCGGGCCAAATATTTTTTTTATCAACTTTCGCATATCGCCGATTTATAAAAAAACTAATTGAAAAAACATGGGAATATGTTTTTCAAACATTTTTGTTAACTGAGAGTAAGAGTCCTAAAACTTCTCTGAAATTATTTTTAATTTAAATCAAAAATATTCAAATTATAGCAAAAATTCAAATTTTTAAATACGCTTCTTTCTGATCCACTAGATGACTCAAATTATTTATGTGTTTTGTCTTAACGGATTGGATTGTACTCTTCATTACTGGGATTTACGGTTGAATCAGTGAATGAATAGTGTGTTTGCTTAACTCGTAGAGCTCGGATTTTAGCCAACTAATTTGCCGCACCCATTTAATCGCATTTTACGGTACGCTTTAATCATTATGGAAAAGATCAATTATAAAGTTATGCGAATAAACCTTTGAAAAAAAATGACGTTTGTGCGTTTTTTTTTGTTGACAAATTTTTACTGTATTACAGTACTTATTTTTTGCAAAAATTTTTTAAATCACAAAATTAAACCTTTCATCGTGAATCAGAAAAAAATTCTAAGAATTTATCCATTACACTATAGCCCCAAAATGATCACGTGACCGATAATTTAAGGAATAAAGGTTGCGGTAAAAGTAGTACTGTTTTTTTCCACAAAAATTGCTTAAATCAACTTTTGAAAGAAGTGAAAGTGGTTCCTTAAAGTTTTTAAGACTGTTTTACATCAACCTAAGTCCGACAAAACGAGTCTCAACGTGACCACCTATCAAAGTTTAAGCAAACCTGGTTTGGCCGACTAAGTAAAACTGCAGGAACAGATAGCGTCCGCGACGACATTACCGGTTGGCCAAAGTGCCCGAAACCAGATTTTGAGGCAACTAAGCAATACACACCTAATTTAAGAGTTTTGAACATAATAATAGTTTCTCCAAACACGTACGTGATCATTAATTTTGTCAAGAAGATAAGGATTATTTTTTATGACATCAATTCTTTAAACTTTATTTTTTGATTATTTCGTGCACGTGATTATTTTCAGACCTTTCCTGTAATGAGAAAAAGTCATCTAAAAACGTTATAGAAGATTGACCCTGGAGAATTTTTGACGTAATTTGAAGTACTGTTTTTTCAATTAACTGTACATTGGTATCATATAATATTTTTTTCAAAAGTACTCCAAAAATTCATGCGAGATAAAACCCTAAAAGAGAGGAATCGTAAACGTGAATGTTCTACAGACTCTTAATGCATTAACCTCGCTGATGGCCTCCAGTTTAAATAGAGCCAGATCTCCAGTAAGTCATAGCTTTCGAATGATGCTGATACCACATAAGAAGACCCTGCGTGGGCGCAGAGCAGACAGGTCGAGAAAAATGAATTAATTACCGATTGGGTTTTTTTTGATATTCAAGATTTCTTTATTGTATTATTTGTGAACAATTGCGCCTGCCCGTTACGACTAGACATTGTCTAGAAATCATGAACTTTCCGATCCACCAATTCAATCACATTTGAACATCTAATGAAGGGTTCGCACTACGTAGCGTAGGCGTCAGTATGTCTCGCATTCTGTCCCCATTAAATAATATTGAAAGAATAATTTTTAGAGTCTTTCACTGCGAGAATTTCGCAAGAAACATACTCATTATTTTTAGAACCAACTGCTAGAAAATCATTGAAGTTTTATAAAAAGGTATTGGCAAATCATAAATTAAGGTTAGTTTCACTCGATTATTGCACTTTTATGAGGTCGAGTCATAGTGAATTTCCGCCAACATTTTTGTTTCCATTATCTTCACTTAAAATGCCTATTTAAATGTCGTTTAAACATTTTATTTTGTTATTTTCATTGTATAAGGCAAATTGTCTGAATACTTATTTTACCATATTGAAAAATGAATGCTTGATAATCGAAACTCTTGCTTAATCCATGGCCGCATTTAAAAGTGAGGCCAACTAGTTGGCTAAATCGAGTCTGGTAGCACGAATTCATGTCTTAAAGTCACGAGTTAACCTTGCCCTAGGTTTTCCCGGTCCGAACCCTGACTATATTTCTTTTTGGTATTATAGTTAATTTTTGCACTACACCCATTAATTTCCCAGAACAATCCATGTAAATAAAATCACTCCAAAACAGTAAAATTATAATCGTAAAATTTCCATTTTCAACCGTGTGGTAAACCGGAAAAAACGGATTTTCTGATTCTTGCTGATTCCGACAAATTGTCCATTTTTCATTAAGATCAAATTGCCCAGGAGACAATCTATAGAGCTTACGCCTGGTTTTTTGAATAACTCCCAACGATTTTTTATTCCCAGTTTTCCACGGTAATTTGAGCTTATTTTTGAAGAAACCGATAATTTTTGGTGAATAACCGGGAAAAACGGGAATCGAAAAAAATGAGCTAACTTTTGAACTATCCATAATATGGATTCCATGTCAAAGAATGAACAAAAAAATCTTAGGAAGAATTCGAATTGGTAAAATAAAAATGAAAGGATTTTCGGCCGGTAATAATACCGGTTATTGATTTAAAAACAGATCACAAAAAATTGAAAAAAAATCACAATTTTTAGAAGAAGCTGTCTTTATATAACCCTGATTATGATTCAACATCTCAGAAAGATCGTATGTTTTAAAAAACCAAACCTTATCATTATAAAACCGAATATCTGCATCTGTTTGAAAATGGCATGAAGTCAAAAGAGGAGGTATGCCAAACTTAACTAAGCCAAATTGAGCCTCAGAATGCATTTCTTCATTTTCATCAAAATTTTCTAATTTTATTTTCATATTTTGGTCCGAACCGTCTCCACTGAAATCTTTCGGATCAATTTCTTCACTTTTTTCATCTTCGTCTCCAAGTTTTTCAATTTGCAATTCTGAGGTAAAATCAGGAATCTTAAAATTTATATTTTGGTCTAGATAAGGCTCGACAAATTTTTTGTTTTGCCTACGGTATACCGCGGTAGCTGATTTTTTGATATGTTCTAGGAAATCATGAATAAAAATTATCTTTGTGTCAAAAATTTCACCAGGAAAGTGTTCAACAATGCAAAAACTTTTTTGAAATTGTCTATCATTTGGCTTCGAAATAAATTAAAGAATGATTTCAAGCCATATCCTTTTCCAAACGGAACTCCATCTCAAAAACGTTTACTATCTTTATAGGCGCGTGTTCGAACACGATTTCTAAGTGATTGTCTTCGTGAATTTCTGAGTGAATTCGATCGATCAACATTAACCGCGGTCTAATCAAGCACCTGCTATATATATACGGACAGACAATCAGTAAGAACAAATTAGTGGGATTTCGAGACACGCGCTTGAAGAGATAGAAGCGTTTTTAAGATGGAGTTCCGTTCCGAAAAGATATGCTAGAAATTTGCTTAAAATGCAAAAAAAAACAAGTTTCTATGCACATGGATTTAATAAATTAAAATTAAAATGACGAAATTTCATTTTAAATTGTTTTCAAGTCACTATTTTATATTTTTTCAATTCACTAATATTTTACTGATTTGACGATTTTATTATTTAAAATTTCTATGTTTTCAATTATTTAATTTTCGTTTTTTTCAAATTGTATTTAATGGAATTTCAGAATCTGCAAAAATAACAAGAATGCCCAAAATGTTGTAGAAAAAGATGGCGACGGGAGTAACTGCTATCCGGAGATGTTTGTAACTGGAATCACTCAAGATATGGAAAAGTTATAACGCAACTTGGCCGACGTGCAGTGTACCAGCATCAGATGGAGTTTGTGGATTTTCACAGTGCAGGAATAGGTTAAAGAACAGAAAAAATATTTTAAAAAATTTGATAGAATTTTTCTGGTATTTCTTCACCATAATATAAAACGATTTTTTAGGAGAATTATTTCATCCGGTAGAGAATTGAACATGGTACATAGGATTATTTTCTAAAACAGTCAGAATTACCAGTGAAAAGAGAACGAACACGCCCTGTTTATTTATACAGTTACTCAGCTGGACAATTAAATAGTTAAAATGAATACATAGTTTTTGGAAGAGCTTGAAAAAAACAACTTGAAGAAAAAATGAAAAATTTTTACTAGATTTTTGGCAAAATTTTTAAACTAATTCGGTCTTTGAAAACAACTCTCTCCGATTACATTCTAGAGCTTCAACTGAGATACAAATATTTTGTTAAATAATAAATAAAAAAATTGGTCTATCGGACCAATTTATTATACTTTTTCTAAGATTGCTGAAATTTAAAATATTAGTTTTTCTTAAAAAAATTGAAAGCAAATGGTGGATTTGAAACCAATTTTTGTATTTTATTATTCATCAAGATATATCCTGTTCAGTTTGAGCTATCTAAGAATGTACACGGATGAGTTGTCTCAAAAGCGAACTATTGAAAAATTTTTGGCCAAAAACTCTAAAAAGTGACCAGGAAGCCCCGTTATTGATATATCAATCAACATCAAAATCACACTGAAACAGTTATCTTAATTAGCGATTTGATTGTTGTTTAATTTTAACTTATCAAATCGAGTAGAACGTCGAAAATGATAAAATTGAGTTTTTTAAATCGTACGTATGACAGATGCTATGATTTTCTTAAAAAATGTTTTTTTTTGCTTTTACCACTTGAAATTAACTTGATCAAATAAGGTACCAAAATAGTAGACATTTTCGACTTTAAAAACCAAAATCAGTGCGACACGAAGAGCTTGCTTTCAATCTCGCTGCAAATATTGAAATTTTTGATAAAAACATTCTGTTAATCCGCGCGATTTGAGCCAAAAGATGAATGTTTTGCTTCTGGTAACTTTGTCAGGAGACTAAAATGTTTGCGGTGAATACCCCATCAGATTTCCAATTTCATTTAGAAACGGAAACCGCAAGTTGTTGCGGCTCCAAGGTCCTACAGCCCCGAAAGTCATCAATGCTGCACGATACCGACCTCATGAAACTTTCAAAAACTTGTTAAAATTAATTAAACGAAAAAATGGGACACAAATCCATTATTCTGCACGGGCATTTGCCGAAGCCTAAACCGCAAAATAACAAATTTATTGTGGCATACTTGACCACAAAGTCATTTACTTTGTTTCCCCTGACACTATTAAAATATACGTATTTATTAATAAAAATTATTAAAAATAAAAATATTTGGTTGATTTATTTGGAATTCTAGACAAAAAATTGATTATTCTTGTAATCATTTCGGAGGAATTTATTTCGAAAGATGAATGTTTTGCGACAATGGCCCAAAGATACTGACTCATAGACACTTTCGAAAAACTTGTTAATAATTTACGACCAAAATTGGGGCAAAAAATATTTTTATTTTGACGCATTTTATATTTATTCGAGCATTTATATTTCTAAGCATTTATTTTTATTCTCATGTAGGTCTCAAATAGCTATTTGTAAAAAGTAATAATCGGTTCAAACAAATCTTTTAAAAACTCGGTTAATCTTTGCTCCAAATTGGATAAAATAATTTTTCTGAAAATCATGATTAATTAAAATAATCTGATGGAGCCCGTTTTGAAAAATTATTTTATTTGCATCAAATTTTGTTAAAAGCTTCATCTGCAAATCGATTCGGTTCATAATTATAACTTAATTACTTATAAAGAAGATTATTTTGATAAAATAGAACAGTTCATAAAAGAGACGGTCGTAGTCTTTTTTGAAAAAGAAACTTTGAGACATTTTGAATAATATTTGTATATCCTTTACTCATCTTCATTCATCCAATTTATAAGTAAAATTCTTTCAAAATTATTCCCTTTCAGAATCTATAAATCTCGGATTTTCGATATCAAATCCATTACAGCTGTGAGTTTCGAAATTTTTGCGCCTTTTAAATGATTCCAAATCAAAATTAAGTTTTTATATTTTTTTCCTCAGGATTCAATTTTTCTATCTGTTGATTAGCGCTGCAGCCATTTCGCTTTGAGCGCAATCCAAATGCAAAATTTTCTTCTCCAAAGTTCAAGCAACATATTCGAACATTGATCCATTTTCATCACTATACAAAATTGGGTAACGAGATGACGAGGTTTTTGATATGTGGATAATTTTAGTTGATTTGCTTTTAGAGATTTTGCCTTTTGTTTTTCAAAAATAATCTTAATCAATATATGAGGAAGTTTTGGGTATCAATTATATTTTCGTCCATTACAAATAACAGCATTATAATATTTTTTCAATTTATTAAAGTCAGTTAAATCTTAAATTAAAAAAATTTCCGAAACAAATTTTAAAGTAATTTAAAATCAGATGTGATTCGCTGAACATTTTAAAAATATAAAATTGCATGTTTTTATACTAAACCAACGGGATGATTAAAATGTTGTTTGAAAAATTTATAAACTTGGGAAAGGAAAATTCAAATTTGGTAATTTTTTCAACCAATTTTTTTTTTCAAAATGATGGAACCCAAATCTTGAATTTTTCATGAAATTGTTTTTGGCATGTATAAAACCGCTAAGATAACTTTAATTTCGAATTTTCCAGTTTTGTTACAGTTTACACGCGGGTGTTGGAGAGTATTTGACAAAAAGCGAGTCTCGAATCAACAGTCGAGCTTTTGAAGCTTCTAATATAATTTTTTCAAGTTTTTATGCCCACGGTTTTCCTGAAACGCAACTTTTAAAAAGCCTTCATGCCGACGGGTACCCCTTAAAATTTAAGGCTTAATATTCGATTTATATACCAAGAATAATTTGAAAATTTGTTTCCTTGATTCGTCTCGACAAGTTATCACAGATAGAGGTAGAACTTCAAATTTACTTTTCCAGGTTGATATGTAATTTTCAATTCGAATTATTTCGAACAGGATCAAGAATGCATAAAATAGGTATTTTTCTTGACGCAAAACGTAAAGATTTGAAGACTTGCTCGACTTTATTTAGGGTCGGACCGGCGA
>SCLH01000342.1:399218-425954 GCA_004367855.1 Oikopleura vanhoeffeni
CAGCTTCAATTTGTGTGGTATTTTGTTCCGATCCAGACAACTTTTTTTTTCAATTTTTCATTTCCGGTTTAAACATCCAAGTCAATTATTCGAATATACAACAAAGAATCCTCTCCGAACCACATTGAACCGCATTGTATTCTATCTACCTTAGTCGAAAAAACTCCCGGCTTTATTCAAACATTCGTCTAAGAGAGAAGAATAGAGTTTGTGAATACTGAGAAATGGACAAATCGCCGTTCAACGTAGATCTACGAAAAAAAATTTCCAACAATTGGAAAATCCCTTCCGACCAACATTTTTGTTCTAGTTTATCCGCTACTTGGGTGTAATTTTGAGACGCTTTGTTTGGCTGGCGGGTCTAAAAGAAGATAGATTTTAGAAAAAACCCTTTTAGTGCCTACGAACTAGAAGTCAGCCACTGGTGTGATGGTAACAAGGTTGACATTTGAGATGTGTAAATCGGTAGACAAGGCTAGATCCTACAAACGAGTATCCTCAATTTTCTTACAACTGCCCTAGATGGATTTAAGGCGTGATTGAACCATGGTACAAAAGCGACACCCCACCCCCTTAGTTAATTAGAAAAATATCTTTCGGAGCCGATTAGCACAACTAGAATTTTTACTCCCTGTACTTGGTGTATACTATTCAATGAAACCGCAGGACACTTCCGTGTTCTAGCCATTTTCAAAATTTGACTTGATTTTCAACTTTGTATCAACGCTTTGTTATTTCTCTCATATTTTACACATTACGTTTCATTTTATTTTAACATTTCGTTGTATCAACATTTCAAAAATTGATTTTATTACAATCTTGTCTGTACATTGTAAATTTCAACAATTAACTTCAGTATTCTAGAAATTTTCTTAAAATGCAAAAAAAAACAAGTTTTATGCACCAGGATTTTATAAATTATAAAATTAAATGACGAAATTTCATTTTAAATTTGTTTTCAAGTCACAATTTTTATATTTTTTCAATTAATCGTACTTTTTACTGATTTTGACGGAATTTTATTATTTAAAATTTCTATCGTTTTCGAATTATTTAATTTTCGTTTTTCAAATTGTATTTAAATGGAATTTCAGAATCTGCAAAAATACCAAAGATGCTCCAAAATGTGTAGAAAAAGATGGCGACGGCAGTAACTGGTATCTGGAGATGTTTGTAACTGGGAATCATCAAGATACTGGAAACAGTTATAACGCAACTTGGCCGACCGATTGCAGTGTACCAGCATCAGATGGATTTGTGGATTTTCACAGTGCAAGGAATGGTTAGAACAGAAAAAATATTTTAAAAAATTTGATAGAATTTTTCTGGTATTTCTTCACCATATGATAAAAAACGATTTTTTATGGAATTATTTCATCCGGTAGAGAATTGGAACTGGTACATAGGATTACTTTCTAGAAACAGTCAGAATTACCAGTGAAAAGAGAAACCAGCCCTGTTTATTTTATACAGTTACTCAGCTGGACAATTAAATTAGTTCAAAATGAATACATAAGTTTTTGAAGAGCTTGAAAAAAAAACTTGAAGAAAAATGAAAACTTTTTTACTAGATTTTTGCCAAAATTTTTAAATAATTCGGCTTTTGAATAACAACTCTATCCGATTACATTCTAGAAAGCTTCAACTGAGCACAAATATTTTGTTATAATAAAATAAATAAAATTGGTCTATCGGACCAATTATTATACTTTTTCTAAGATTTGCTGAATTTAAAATTATAGTTTTTCTTAAAAAAATTGAAAGCAATGTGGGATTTGAACCAATTTTTGTATTTTATTATTCACAAGATATATCTGTTCAGTTTGAGCTATCTAAGAATGTATCGGATGAGTTGTTCATAAAGCGAACTATTAAAAATTTTTGGCCAAAAACTATAAAAAGTGACCAGGAAGCCCCGTTATTGATATATCACAATCAACATAAAATCACACTGAAAACTTATTTCTAAAATTAGCGATTTGATTTTGTTAATTTTAACTTAATAAATCAGCTAGAACGTCGAAAATGATAAAATTGAGTTTTTTAAATCGTACGTATGCAGATGCTATGATTTTCTTAAAAAATGTTTTTTTTTTTGCTTTTTCCACTTGAAATTAACTTGAACAAATAAGGTACCAAATAAGTAGACATTTTCGACTTTTACAACCAAATGATCAGTGCGCACAAGAGCTTTGCTTTCAATCTCGCTGCAAATATTGAAATTTTTGATAAAAACATTCTGTTAATCGCGGATTTGGCCAAAGATGAATGTTTTGCTTCTGGTAACTCTGTTTCAGGAGAACTAAAATGTTTGCGGTGAATACCCATCAGATTTCCATTTCATTCTAGAAACGCGAAACCGCAAGTGTTGCGGCTCCAAGTCCTACAGCCCCGAAGTCATCAATGCTGAAACGATACCGACCTCATGAAACTTTCAAAAACTGGTTAAATAATTACGATAAAGAAAAATGGGACACACAAATTCCCATTATTCTCTGACGGGCATTGCCGAAGCCTAAACCGCAAAATAAAAATTTATTGTGCATACTTGACCCACAAAGTTCATTTACTTTGTTTCCCCTGACACTATTAAAAATCTTACGTATTTTAATAATAAAATTATTAAAAAATAAAAATATTTGGTCTGATTTATTTGAATTCTAGAACAAAAAATTGATTATCTCTTGTAATCATTTCGGAGGAATTTATTTCGAAAGATGAATGTTTTGCGACAATGGCCAAAGATACTGACCTCATAGACACTTTCGAAAAACTTGTTAAATAATTTACGACCAAAACTGGGGCAGAAATTTTATTTTTTATTTTGACGCATTTTTATTTATTTCGAGCATTTATTTCAAGCATATTTATTTGCAAGCATTATATTATTTCAGATGTAGTCAATACCGCTATTTGTAAAAATACTGCGGTTCAAACAAACCTTTTAAAACTCGGTTAATTTTGCTCCAAATTGGATAAAATAAATTTTTTTCTGAAAATCATGAATTAATTAAAATAATCTGATGGCCCCGTTTTGAAAAATTATTTTATTTGCATCAAATTTGTTTAAAAGCTTCATTCTGCAAAATCGATTCGGTCATAATGTATAACTTTAATTACTTATAAGAAGATTATTTTGCTAAAATAGAACAGTTCATAAAAGAGACGGTCGTAGTCTTTTTTCGAAAAGAAACTTTGAGACATTTTGAATAAAATATTTGTATATCCTTTACTCATCTTCAATTCATCAATTTATAAGATAAATTCTTTCAAAAATTTATCCCTTTCAGAATCTCATAAATCTCGGATTTCGATATCAAATCCATTACAGCTGTGAGTTTCAATTTTTGCGACCTTTTAAATATGATTCCAAATCAAAATTAAGTTTTTTTATATTTTTTTCCTCAGGATTCAAAATTTTCTATCGTTGATTGCGCTGCAGCCATTTCGCTTTGAGCGCAATCCAATCAAAATTTTTCTTCCCAAAGTTCAAGCAACATATTCGAACATTGATCCATTTTCATCACTATACAAATTGGTAACGAGATGACGAGGTTTTGATATGTGGATAATTTTAGTTGATTTGCTTTTAGAGATTTGCGCCTTTTTTCTTTCTAATAAATTTTTAAATCAATATATTAGGAAGTAGGGTATCAATTTATATTTTCGTCATTACAAATAACAGCATTATTAATATTTTTTCAATTTATTAAAGTCAGTTAAATTCTTAAAAATATAAAAAAATTTCCGAAACAAATTTTAAGTAATTTCAAATCAGATGTGATTTTGCTAACAATTTTAAAAATATTAAAATTGACTGTTTTTATACTTAACCAACCCGGGATGAATGTAAAAGTTGTTTGAAAAATTATAACCTTGGGAAAGCAAAATTCAAATTGCGTAATTTTTTCAAACCAATTTTTTTTTTCAAAATGATGGACCACCCAAATCTTGAATTTTTCATGAAATGTTTTTGGCATGTATAAAACCGGCTAAGATAACTTTAATTTCGAATGTTTCCAGTTTTGTTACCAGTTTACCGGGTGTTGAGAGTATTTGACAAAAAGCGAGTCTCGAATCAACAGTCGAGCTTTTGAAGCTTCTAATTATAATTTTTTCAAGTTTTTATGACTCACGGTTTTCCTGAAACGCAACTTTTAAAAAGCCTTTCATGCCGACGGGTACCCCTTAAAATTTAAGGCTTAATATTCGATTTTATATCACAGAATAATTTGAAAATTTGTTTCCTTGATTCGCTCTCGACAACTAGTTACATTTGCACAGTGTAGAACTTCAAAGTTTACTTTTCCAGGTTGATATGTAATTTTCAATTCGACATTACTTTCGATCAGGATCAAGTTGCATAAAATAGGTATTTTTCTTCGCAAAACGTAAAGATTTGAAGACTTGCTCGACTTTATTTAGGGTCGGACCGGCGAAATTTCCAAGTACACTATGTAGTACACCAAAAAATAAGACAGACGATTTAAAAAGGACGAAAAATATTATGCAAAAAACGAGAGAATTTTGCGAAGAAATTTAGTTCTTTAGTTTAAAATTGCCACTTTTCTTAAAATTTAAGGGGGTTATGATGTCAATTTGCATGCACAAATAAGTTCTTTTTGGTGATAAATTTAAATATAAAATTACAAGTATGGTTAATCGGTCTGCACAATTATTATGACTTATAAAAAAATCTTTCCGACGTTAAAATCTATTTTTGAGTTCATCAAAATTTCGCGTATTAAAAACTAGTATTATAAAATATCAATAAAATAATTCTCTCGTGAAAAACTGATTATGAAAAGTGTATTAAAAGCGTCATCCCCATTATTGAAGGAAACTCGGCCTCTTTATTACTGTTAAATTGGCTATGAAGGCACAGGCAAATTTCACTGCAAAATGCTCTAAAATCGGAGCGCCTAGAAAGCTAAAACTGCAAGCAATGTGCGACGACTTAGCGCACCCTCTAAAAAAATTGAGGGTTAATCAGTCGCTGTTATTGTTTTTTTCAAAATAAAATATAGTTCAAGAGAAAAATTCAAAAAAATGTTTGGACAAACCAATTTTTTTCTTTAAAAGAAACACCTCAGGTTGATGATGACTGGTACGTAAGTTTTGTATTCCATTTTCGGCGTGATATCAGTAGAAAATTCTATGAGTGTTTAATGCAACTTCGTCGTTCTGGTCTATTATCCTGAAATTGTTGGCGTTGTCTTCTTTATAATCAAATGTTGGATGGCGAATAATACTTTATAGGATTTTGTATGATTTTAAGAATTACTTTAATTTTAAGAACTCCACAATCAATAAAGAAGGAAGTTAATTTTTGTCTAAATATCAACTTTTATTTTACCTTTTTGTAAGCCAATTGGCTACGATCTTTTAAATAAAAAAAATGAGAAAAGGTGATCTACATGACGATTGTACAGAGGTTTGGTTCAAAACACGCATTAGAGCAAGGGAATCAACGGCCTTTAATTCCAGGCTAAGATAGCACAGAAACGAAAAAAAAATAAAAAAAATACTTCATACATATTATCGAGTGTCATCTATTCGTCTTATTTCCGCCCTAACACAATTATAAGTGTGTGTTAGTCCATAAACGACAAACTTTGCGAAAATCGCCCAAAATGGGCCAAATTCTGGTCGTTTTGGTCATATATACGATGTCCTTAAGCCAAATTTGATAGTAATTAGAAAAAATTTTCTGGGTTTATTAAAATTATGAAAAGTGTTTACAGAACAATATATTTTTTTCATTTCATGTTTGATTCATTTTACATCACAAAGTTACAGACTGTTAAAAAGTGGTTCAATACCAGCAATTTACATTCAGAACCCCTTATCGCGGCTTTAATCTAAGAAGATTTTGTCATAAAAATGAGTTTATGGCTAGACCAGAGGGCACTATGTAAGTATTTGTCGTGCCAAATATTTTTAGTTTCTCAACTTTTCATAAGCCCATTTTTCAAAACACAATTAAAAAATACATGAATCCATCATGTCAACGTATTTTGCTTTCCTTTTTGCATAATTTGCCTACAGCCAATGGAGAAGATAAATTGTTGGTCGTCTGAAGCCAATCGAAAACGGGAAATCAGAATTAATAGCATAATTGAAAAAAAAAAGCAAAAACGGGATTCATCTGATGTTTTTTTCGATAAGGGTTCTCACAGTTTGCATTTTTGATGTGTCACGAGACGTATACAGTGAGATCAGTATTGTACAATGAGTATTAGACATGTTTTAAAACGTCCTATGAAAATTATTTTAATTATAATCAAAAGATACAAAATATAGCTTAGAAATGCAGTCTTTCTGACACCTTCTCTCATCTCTGATTTACGGTAATTAGCTGACTTTATCGTCTTAACCTTGGACCATGGTTCCCGGTCGAACCCTGGACATATTTTCTTTTTGGTATTATAGTCTAATCTTTGCACACACCCATAAAGTTTCTCAGAACAATCCATGTAATAAAAATCAATCCAAAACAGTAAACATTATAATCGTAAAATTTCCATTTCAACCGTGTGGATAAATGCCGGAAAAAACAGATTTCTGGTTTTCTGCTGATTCCGACAAATTGTCCATTTTCATTAAGATCAAATTGTCCAGGGACAATCTGATAGAGTTACGCCTGGTTTTTTAGATAAACTCCCAACGATTTTTTATTACCGGTTTTCCACGCGTATTTGAGCTTATTTTTTGAGAAACCGATAATTTTTGGTGAATAACCGGGAAAAGAGGAAATCGAAACAAATGAGCTTACTTTTGAACTATCCATAATATGGGATTCCATGTCAAAGAATGAACAAAAAAATCTTGGGAAGAATTCGAATTTGTAAAATAAAAATGCAAGGATATTCGGCGTAATAATACCGCGTTATTGATTTAAAACGATTCACAAAAAATTGAAAAAATCACAATTTTTAGAAGAAGCTGTCTTTATATAACCCTATTATGCTTATACATCTCAGAACAGATCGTATGTTTAAAAAACCAAACCTTACATTATAAACAAATATCTGCATCTGTTTGAAAATGGCATGAAGTCAAAAGAGGAGGTATGCCAAACTTAACTAAGCCAAATTGAGCCTCAGAATGCATTCTTCATTTCATCAAAATTTTCTAATTTATTTTCATATTTTGGTCTGAACCGTCTCCACTGAAATCTTTCGGATCAATTTCTTCACTTTTTTCATCTCGTCTCAAGTTTTCAATTTGCAAATTCTGAGTAAAATCAGGAACTTTAAAATTTATATTTTGGTCCTAGAATCTATCATTATCGTATTAGTTATAATCTAGTATAAAATGGAAATTGGTCTGACAAAAAATTTTAGCAATAAACGGTTATAGTTGTTGATTTCAAGAAAAAAAAATTTTAGGAAATTTTCCGATTTATGCCCTTAAGGCATCACCGGTCCCTAAATTGCATATTCTCGATAAGAATATTAGCGAAGACAACGGATCAAGGTACTATTCAGATAGCAGTCTTTTAGAACTAGCCTTCAAACCTTGACCGAAAACATTTGTCAAACTTTTTTCAGTATGACCACACCTCCTTCGCACATAAGCTGTCACAAGAGCACACACGCAAACGGAGAAAATCTATCTCCTCCCAGGGTTTTATTTGCATCAACCCAAATTTAACATACCTGTAATAATTAGTATACAAAACTTTGTAGGGAGGCTTTTGTCCATAAGTGCTATATTTAATCTAGAATAACGTAAAAAAACCGGTCCAAAATAGCTGTTTTTAGACCTATTTTCATCGGCAAATCTATCTCTCCGGAGGTTAAATCTCAAAATTTTACTCTTATATTGCAAGCTAGCTTGAACAAACAAACTTGTAGGTGAGTTTTGTCAAATTTCGCCCCAAACAAAAAATATGATTTTTTCAGGTCACGGTAAAAAATTTCCCGAAAAAAGAACATGTGCTTCGGCAGTTTTTTCGAAAGTAGGCTCAAAAGAAAGCTGAGAAAACACACTGGGTGAAGAGAAGTTGGCTTACGTCAACCCTATTTCGAAGTTTTATTGGTCAAATTGACACAAACGTTATTTTTGACATAATTTGAGAACAATATTAGAAAAAAATCGAAAAAAAACGCAAATTTTTCGGAAATTTGTTGTTGTCATTTGGTTGTTTTATGCGTCCAAAACTAAACAATTGAACAACTTGTGAAAAACGTTTTGGGATTTTGAAAGTCTTCGTTTGGACCTACAGTAACCTTTTGAAATTTTTTTTCATTAGTTTTTTTGACTCGTGAGTATTTTAGTACATTCTGGAAAGCAAGAAAAAATAGCGCAGAGCAGTTTGAAATCGCATTTCCACCCTAGTCTTTTGATAAGGTTAGGCTCGACAATTTTTTGCTTTTGCCTACGGTATACCGCGGTAGCTGATTCCTTTTGTATGTTCTTGAGGAATCATGATAAAATTATCTATTGTGTAAAAAATTTCACAGGAAGTGTTCAACAGCAAAAACTTTTTGAAAATTGTCTATCATTTGGCGTGGAATTCGGAATAATTAAAAAATGATTTCAAGCCATATCCTTTCTAAACGGAAAGCTCCATCTCAAAACGTGGAACTATCTTGTATAGCGCGTGTTCGAATCCCACTGATGTTGTCTAAGTGATTGTCTTCGTGATCAAGCACCCTTGCCTATAATGACACGGAAGACAATCAGTAAGAAAACATTAGTGGGATTCGAACACGCGCTATAGAGATAGTAAACGTTTTTAAGATGGAGTTCCTTTGAGAAAAGGATATGATAAGCAAGTTTAAAACGATTTTGCCTTTTTTTAAGACTTTACTGGTGACATTTTGACAAGTTTTTCGCATAGATCATTTTTATTCATGATTTACTAGTTTTGTCAGGCCTACAAATCTATAGACGTTATGACAAAATTGGAGAAGTACATTTTGTACAGAATTTTTGAGAGACCTAGATTTTTTTTGAGTCAAAAACCGACTTCATCAGAATAAAATATATTTTTTTGAATATTTTTCCATATTTTCTTAATTTTTCAAAATTTAGAGTGAAGAGCTTGAACAAAAAAAAACTTTCAAGCTTTTAAGTTTCTGAAACGATTTTTGAATTATAAAAATTTATTTTGGCTGAAAAAAAGACTTCTCTTTTTTTGCTATTCGGTCATTTTTTTTTAAATCAGTGTTTTATCGTAGATTTTGACCATGTTGAGCTAACAGATGTCACTTTAAACGCAAACCATGGTACTATTTTTACCTTGGCACACTCGGGACTTCCTTCAATTTTTTGTTTTTTAATTTCTGGCTGAGAACATTCAATTTTCACTGTGGTTTCAGAGGTCCAATCTCCTAATGCTAAATTATATTCATTAAACATGATATGATATACGTGTAGATATTTTGGTCATAGGAATCTTGAATAAAAAACATGGGAATTTTGAGGACCCATAAGGTTGTAGTGGGTGTAAAATGTTGAAAAATTGCAAGCGATTTATAAATGAACTACTGTATACATGATATAATACAGGGAACCGCCAGCCCAATATCGCCGAAAAAATCTACCCAATTTTTGAAAGGAAAACTTTATTTCTGTCTCCATATGTAGCTGAAAGTGCCAATATCGCCGAAATTTGTCGGCAAAAAACTGAGGCGATATTGGGCCTCCCTCTGTATAACATAAATACAGACTCAATCTTAAGATTCAAGTAACCGTAAACTTAAACAATTTTCAAACAGAGTTTTGTAAAATTAAACGCCGAAAAATATGGGCAATACGATTTTTTTGAAAAGTTGTATTTATATTTAAAAAATCAAAATTTTTAATTTTTCCGACAATTTATCCCCAAAATCCAAATTGGTGTAGGTACCTTTTTTCTTCATGCGTCTGACTCTAAAATGCAAGGTACTTCGGCAAAGATTACAACGACTCCAATCACCAAATTTTTCAAACTTTTCAAATTCCTCTGGATAATATTTCTTAACAAACCATTTTATCGCATCGCGCTGTGTTCTGGTTTTTTAAGTTGCCTCCGAATGGTCGGTGAGATCAGATCTGGTACAAACGGTAATTTTGGGCTATAATACAGGGGAGCCATTTATGGCCGAATTTGCCAAGATCGACCAAAAAACCTTTATGATTTTAAATCCTTTTAGTGCGCATATCGCCGAAATAGTCAATATTGCATAATTCGCGTAAGCGTTTGAGGTTTTTATTACAAATTACTCAGAGTGTGTCATGAATGACGTCATATTTCAAGATTTAATTTTCCAAATCTACTTTTTTCATATTTTTTTTCATTGCGGTTGGATAAGTACTTAATTACATTTGAGTATTTTACTTTATTTGAAACCTATTGTGAAACTCCTCGTAAAATTGAAAACTTTTCAAATTATGACGTCATTCTGAACGGTCATGCAGTTTTTGTATTTGAACAAAGGACTTTATTTCTGTTCCCATATCGCCGAAAGTGCCCAATATCACCAATTTTCTTGGCAAAAACTTTCGCCGATTTTGGGCCTTTTCCTGTATTGTAAAATACTGGAAATGCCTAAATATGATTACTCATGAAATAAACCCAAATAAATAAACCTAAAGTCAAAAACAGTTTTCGGCTGTGTCTGGTATTTGCCTATGACTGTATATTGTTTTTAAAAACAGTCTACAGTCACAGCATATTCAAATAATTTATGACTGTAGATTGTTTTGATTAACAATCTACAGTCAAGTTCTCCTCAGTATACTGTGATCTCTGTCTATAAGGACTAGTGCGATTTTCCCAAATTGTCCATTTCAAAACTTGGTCATTGTCAGAATTTGGTCATATTCAAAATTTTCCTTATATTTTTCAATTATATCAAAAATAACGAAAAAGAGGTCTTTTATAAATATTTTGAAAAATGGACCCTGTGTATCGATAATTATGCTTAGGTAGGTCTAAACACTTTTGCCCTAGTTAAAAGTTAGGCGATAAGTGTTTAGACCTACCGACTATTTCTCCTAAATTGTTCTTTAGAGAGACAAACTAAAATCAAAAGGCGTAGGTTTTGGATATATTTTCTCTAAATTGTCCTTATAGAGGGTGTCTTGATGAACAAAAACCCCAGTAAATTTTCAGTGTTTTTATTATCGTATTTCTATCGGTGATTTAAATATTTTTTTCGACAAACCTTTAATTTCAGATAAAAATCGGCATTTAAAAAAACTAGACCTGTGGGCTAATAGAAGTCTCAGACATTATAAGCGCCATATCATCGAGTGTCTCTTTATCGTCTTTTGTTAATTTGAGTGCTCTGATAGGATTATTTTTTCGAACCAGATAATCACTTTCTATACTTTCCGGTTTTGTAACAAATCTGTATTTCCATTCTCTCACCTTGTAAGTGGTTAAAAAGCATTTTTCCTCCCAGTCATCAAATTTTTCATGTTTAAGCCATTCGTCACGGAAATTAACTTTGACGGGATTTTTTCAGCTTAATTAATAGCAATTTAGTTGAAAGTGTTTTTCGCAAGAAAGTTTGACGGATTCGACCTACAAGGGTGTCATATTAAAAAATTGATCCCAGGATTTTTTGCGGATGAAAACCGATCTTAAATTTTAGAATTCACATGAAATTACCTTTAATATGCTATATGATATACGGGTCATTTTGGTAACTTGAATCTTTGGTGTCATTTTACCAAATTTGACCCAAGAAAATATTGCTCAGAAATGTTAAATCACGTTAAATTTCAAATTTTGAGGTCTTTCTTAAACTCATGCTTGTTCGATGCAGATTTTTTTAACAACTTTTAGTAGATAAAACGTCGCCGAGCGTTACTTTGATTTTTTTATTATCTGTTATTTTTAGAATTTTCAAGGGTCAAAAACGGACAAAAGTTGATGTATCAGCGAACATGTATTTATAGACACATATTTGGATTCACTTAAAAAACTGAGTTTCAAAATCGACTAAAATCCTTGATTCTGATTGGTTTCAATTTCAACCAAAAATAACTTAATTTTCGAAAAAAAAAATTTCGTGATCAGCGCAAAATTAAAATTCACAGTACCGGACAGCCTATTACATGTTCCTCTAGTATGAGCCATTAGTATGTTTGTAATTAAGCTGAACAAATTCCGGCCTTTATAAAAGTCTTTGATTGCGTGATGATAAAAATTCTTTATTCCAGCGAGTTTGTATTTTTGAGCATTTTCAACAACTTCTTTTCTGAATTCATACAAAATCCTGAATTTAAAAATCGGTTGCTCGGCCCGTGGCAAATCATTTATATTTTCCATTTTTTAAGTTTTTTCTCTTTTATTGTTTTAGCGAAATTATTGGTGCGATCAAATTTCAATTTTTTAACAAAACAATCGTTCTCGTTTTTCAAAATTAAACCATAACCTCAAAATATTAATTTTTAAGGTCACTTGAAAAAAATATAAAAAGAGCTTCAATACGTGAGAATACGTTTCACTTTTATATCTTCATAGCTTTTGAAGCATATCTTGTTTCTTATTTATACGGTCACGTGTTATTTTTGGACTCAGTAATGTAAAACGTATTATTTTTTGTCTATTAATTAAATTCACATTTGTTTTGCATACAATTTTTTTTTAAATGCTTCGATTTCTTCGAAAGTGGGCAAAATGGAGAGCCAGGAAATTTTTTTAGGGCAAGCCGATATTTTGAAGTTTTAGTTTTCATATTTAACAACCATTATTTTTTAAAATGACCCTTATGAACAAATAGAATAGTAGGCTTTTAATAACCCAATTTCGAGGCCTACTATTACTAATTATTTTGAGCGCGAAGTTACTTTTTGTTAAACTGCCAGAATTTTTTCTCAAACTCTTTATTCTGATTTGAAAATGATTTAATACATCGAAAGCTTATCAACATTTTAGTTTCTATTGAATTAAAAAAAACATTATTTTTTAAAATTGTTTAAAAAAAAAGCAAAAATTTCAATTTGTTTTTTATTATGGATTATAATTACGGGAGAATTAGAGGCTAAAAATTTTAGTTTCAATGTTTTTTGGTGCAACCACTCGGTGGCGCTGTTTGAGGTGATCAAAAATTACTTTAGATAGAAACTAGCTAGAAACTATTTCAATATACTTCCCCTGTTTTCGACACTACACCAGGCTTCCAAAAGGCAAGGGAAACAAAGAGGAAGGAAACGTTCCCCCCTTCCCTTCCCCGGGAAGGGAAGGGAACGAAAATTGAAAACCATATTTTATCTGCCGTAAAATGTCAGATGTCTTTCTGGAGTGAACTTTTACGCTATTTTTTGCTCGGGAAGCCTACTTATACATTATAAAGTGACTCTTTATAGTAAATAGGGTGTCCAATTCGTTTACATTGTCTTTATTACTTTGTCACCCCAACTGGCATCGAGTAACCGGCAATTTACCTGGTCTTGACCGAAAATTTGATGAAAAATTATCGGATTTTCAAAAAAATATTTTTTGTAAATAAATTGTTACTCAATTACGGATCACATTCACATAAATATAGTTAGAATTACAGTTTCTGCTAAGAAACTATTTTCAAAAAACTAAAAAAACGTATTTTTGGTGCTACCGCCATGGCGCCACCAGGTGACCGATTATTTTTCAAAGGCAATTATTTTTCTTTTTGAGATCAATTTTATATACTCCCCAAAAATCATCAGGATATAATCAGTATTTCTCCTTTTCCAAATCCCGGGAATTCTCCCTAGTTATGGGCCATAAATTATAGCCCTAAAATATATTTTCTACAGAAAACGACCAGAATAACATTTTTAAAATTTGTAATGCAGACCAAAAATCACAAGACTTAACAGATGGTTGAGATATTTAATTTTAAAGCTATTTTCATTCGGAGTTTCAAGAATTCGATTTATTTTGTTTTTTTCATTTTCAATAAGGTCATCATCCACACTACCGGAACTTTCACTCAGGTCAGCGTCATCGCTCACAGAATCATCAAAAGTATCGACATACATACTTAAAAATAAATTATTAAGGGAGTCTAGTAGACTCAGTCTAAATTGCATATTGAACTTTTTGTAAAATAAATTGGCGATAGCGCTGCACCACCTTCGACTCGATTGCTGGCCCCTGAGAGCAAAATCGCAAAAACAAGAACCAATGCGCTATAATTCAAACATTTTACCAGACTTTCACGAAATCTCAAAACTTCGATTACATCTTAGACCTTGTTAAGTAAAAAAACCGAGGACGCGTGTTAACCGCGTAACCAGATGAGTGGTTGAAGTACTACATGTAGAGAGGAGAAGGAGAACCTCATGAGACAATAATTCGAGTGAGTCTGATTAAGAACAAGGGTGCTTGAATGGGCGACTGCTAAATTGATCGGTGTGTAATATCAAGCAATCACTCTAGACTAACTTTCAGTGGGATGCGGACAACGCTTCAAGATACGTAAACGTTTTTGAGATGGAGTTTGGTTGGTAAAAGGATATGATATACAGTCTATCATATCCTTGATTTTACCTGAGAAAGAGGTTATAGCAAAACTACAAGTGTGCTTACTCTGAAGGCTGTTCCCTATAGTCATCGTAAAATCTATCGTTATAAATTGAATAATTATCAGGACTGCTACTTTGAAATTGAAATATCTCATCGGAAGTATCAAAATAAGTTGGATCTGTATCGTTGCAATTATTTTCAGTTTCTCGGCAATCTTCACAACTTGAAATTTCTGCTTCAATCCATTTTTGATCGATTTCTTTATCAGTTTCATTATTATACCTTTTTGGTTTAATTATCAATATTTCATTAACTACAAAACAAAGGCAATCAGTGTATCAGCTCCCGGCAGGGCTCGCCGGGGGGCATCATACTTATTTATTAACCAAAATTTCTTTCTTGTCAACTTTTTTTGAAAAATTCTCTGACTTTTTTTCGGACTTAAAAAATTTAGAAAAAATGGTGAAAAATATTTTTTCTTGATATCCTGTTTCACACACGCTTGAATCAAAAATTTCGATTGAACACTCAGAAATTGCTCATCAGACCAGAGAAAACATTATTGGAATCATTGTTTGTTTATGCAGATTAAAACAGCACTTGAACATAGAATAACCAAAATATGCTTAAAGCTAACTTTTGGAGAGAAATCTGAATATAATTTAATTAATACACCGGAAACCACCTGTGGTTAAAAAGCAATTTCTCTATCTCGGACTCGGACGGAAAATTTTAATCCTGGAATATACTTATGGTAGTTTTCGAGCCAAAAATCTTCGGGGTTACTCCGCTAATTACGTGGGTACTCATTAACTCACATGAACAATATTTCGATAGAAATTTTTTTTCCTGACAAAATGCGAAACAGCTTTCAGGAAAAAAATGACCTTCAACTGATTTTAATATAAAAAAGCGAATTGAAAAAAATGACCTTCAAACACCAAAATTATTGAAGATTCTTTAGCGACAATAAATTTAATAAAACTTTGTGCCAAATGGCACACAACGGTTCACAACAAGTGTGTAAATTAATAGAGTAGTCAGAAACAGATTGCTTGACCTTCCACTTGATTTGAACCCCCGTACGGAAACCAAATAAGAACCAGAAAACGCGCACAAGACGATTGAAATAAGAAATTCAAAACAAAATGGTACGATTTTAAACCTATTCTGTACCGAATTTTTTCTAGTCAATTAAGACATAGGATTTTTTCAATGAAAAAGTGCAAAAAAACGATTTAAAGACAATTTCGGATTTACAGGGCCTAAAATTATCCATCTCCTAGCGAGCCGTATGAATGCTAAAGGCTGAAATTTTAGGCATGTATAATTAAGCGTTTTCGCACCCTTTTTTTTAATGAGGGTCGGCGACCAATAATTTGACCCTCTAAAGACACGTCAAATTCAAGGTCAATCCATCGAAAATAGCTTGTTAGTACTCAAAAACTCGGAGGGCGACTTTCTAATGAAGCGTATTAGGAACAATGGTCAACAAGTACCGAGAAGTCGCTAGACAGCAAAAACTGGTCAACACCTTCAAGTCAACCCTCAAAATGTCATCGTACAGACTGAACGACCTAAAGAAATCGAGGTCGAGCTTGCAGTGAATGGGGGAAACCGTATTAGAACTATGGCAATAAATGTATGAAAGGCGCTAGAGAGCAAAAACTAGAGAGCAAAAAGGTTGCCTCTCAGCCGACTTTCACGTAATAACCCATAGTTTGAATACGTATTAGAAAGTCGCAACCCTCCGATCTGGGGGAGACTCTACAAGTAATATACAACTGAACTTGAGGTTGACCTCTGGGTTAACCATATTTTGGCTCTCCTAGCACACCTGTCAGTACCATTTGAACCCATAGTTCCATACGTTCAATAGAAAGTCAGACCCTTCCGATCTCTTTTGGAGGTATTCAAGTCTACCAGAACTGAGATTGACCTGAACTTTGACCGTCATTAGAGTCAAAATATTGGTCGCCGACCCCGAATAAAAAGAGGGTACGCGAACAACGCTTATTTCACTGCCAAAAAAACAACCTCTAGCACAACATGCAGCTGATATAGCAACGTAAAAGAAAACTAGAGATATACCTAATACTTTATTCGTGAAGAATTATTATAGAAATGTGAGACGAAGTCACGAAAGAGGAAACGGACCGATCATAAGGGCGGAGATTCAACAGGGCGTTTGGCAGGTTTTCGCAGCTAGCTAAAAAAATCCACGTTCAAAAATGGAACAAAAAAAAACTCTAACAAATAGGTTAACAAACATTCTATACCCATTTTTTAGTTTTGAAATTTCTTATTTCAAATCGTCACAAATGATTCGGCCTGATTTTTTATAGAGATTTCCAAAAACCACTTATAAAAATTTTTGGACTTGATTTGCGGAAAATCTTCATAATATTTGTATAAAAGTAGACAAAAAATGACAAATAAACCTTTTATGATTTTTCAAACAGCGGTCAGAAAATATGTAGACATGCATAAAAAAGGTAAAGGAGGTATTTTTTTCGTTTTTATTCACAGATTTCAAAAACAAAATCAAAAAAATAAACCAACTTATTATATCCGCAAGTTAAATTGACTCCAATATGCCACATCGCTGCTACCCCCTTAAAGCACGGTAAATTACTTTAAATTATTATAGTTAATTTTTAAGAATTCTTAATTTCTACCTTTTATTATTAATTAAACCTATACCTTAGCATACAGTTTACGACGTTGACACTGCGTCCCTTTTGTTCTCCGTTGTCGAAGCAGTGTCGCCACCTCCATTTTGTGACACAATCAGAAACATATCTGGACCAAGCTGACCATATTGACTTTTTAATATAATTTTTTGGTTTTGAACATTCAATAAAAACATCATTGAATTTATCAGGGCACCTTGAGGAATTGTCTGATATGCCTCTACATGTTGTCACATCGCTTACGTCATCGCACTAAAAATGAAGAGTATTTCTACACTGGCTTTCAAAAATAGGGCGGTGTTTTTTTTAAAACAACATTTTTAACAAAATATTTTTCAAAAAATTTTAATTAGCAAGCCATAAATTGACATAAAAAAACTGGTTGATTAAGGACCTTGAAACTAAGAAACTGAATTCAACGTACTCATTTCAGTCCGAAATATATTTTCAACTCACTGCTTATTCATTTTCTTCTCCGCACGTTTATATAAATTGGACGAAGACAAATTGTCTTAGGCAATATTGAAAAATCTGGCTTGGAAAACGTTTTTAAAGCGTACGAGCTATTCGCTCTCTAAATTATATTGCAGTTTTATAAATAATTAAAAGAAGAGATAGATTTCAGAAAACTGCTCAAAAAACGTGAAATTGGCACCCGAGAGCATTCTAGAGAAAAATTTTAAAATCTGCCTGTGACGTTTTTCCTACAAATGTAAAATCATTCCGAACCGAAATTATAAATTTTGTCCAATGAAAAACCAAAGAGGAAATAGAATATGGCCAAAAAATATTTTTTTTAATTCAGGTTGACTTCAATTGTTCATGCACAAATATTTATTTTATATGTAGGCTTAACCATGTTTTGTTTTTGCAGAATCTGCAGTGGAGATTCCGCACTCAAAGTCAAAAATATGTCAAAAAGGTCGCCCCCACCAGTGGTGGGCCACCACTCACCTAAGTCGTGTTTTGCTTTGTTTTTAGAACTTTTTTCACTGATTCTTACCATATAAATCTTGGACTTACTTTTATGCCTGTATCTTGATAAAGTGGGTAGGCCACGGTAGAATTTTCTTCAAATTTAGACAACCGAAGCAATTTGTCAGAGCCAACTGATTTACAAATGGTTAACGCGAATTCTTCACTAAAAATACAGATAAATCCGAATATAATAATGTAGATAATTATTTTATGCCAACTTGCTTTTATTATAAAAGTGCGAAAAAGTTTGAAATAAAAAAAAATGTTTGGTATCTACTTAGAATTAGGACCAGGTTTGTTACGGGATGAATCTCTGGCTAATTTTCACAAATGATCAAATTTATATACACATATGTACATGTATGAGCTTTCAAACTCTTAATATAGTCCCTTAATTATAATTCCCCTTTTGAGGCTCAAGCAACTTAATCATCCAAAATGGTGCAAAAAAGTTCTCAGACACTTCGCTTACAAATAAATTTAAAATCGGTAATTTTCAGATCTAAAATATTTAAATTTTTTTCGCCTCATAGGTTCAAATTTTATGGCGAGTTGATTGAAAAGCCATTTTCGTCTAAGTCTTACTTCTGATAAAATAATTTTCGACTTGAGAATGGAATAAAAAGGTTGAAATAAGCCAGTTTTTAGAAAGTCTTTCGACCCATTGTGCATTAAAAAATATTTTTTATACAGTATGCGTTTTTTTCGGGGGGGGGGGGAACAAAAAGTAAACAATTCGGGAGAATTCTCCGCAAAATATAGACGATTCTCCCAGACACTTGATATTATGTCCCCCCCTCAAAAAAACACATACATGTGCTGTAAGTGAAATTTCGAAATATCTTATTTCGATATTACAGGGGGGGGGCTAAATATTGGCAAAAAACTTTCGTCGATATTGAGAACCCCCTTTGTACTGGGCACCTATATCGCAGTAAGTTTTTTGCCAAATTGCGTGGGTTTTCGGCAAATTCGGCGATATTGCCCCCCTAGGGGCCCCTGTAGTATTGAAAAAATAATATGTTTTGTAAAAATATTTAATTTGTTAAAATCATGCCAGCGTGGTACTCTTATACCACATTTGCCTTAATATTGTAATAATAATCTCCCTTTTCCACCTGTTAACCAAATTTACACCTGTTATTTTCCACCTGTTAATCAAATTATTTCAGTCAACTTTAAGCGCAATTTTGTCTGCATAAATAGCTCGAAATATCTTCTGAACCTTTTAGTCCAAAAATACTGACTTTGCAATAAAGCGAAACGTTTATTATATTTTATTTTGTAATATTCATCAAATAGTTTCATTAAATCCAAACTGACAATTTTTTTCTCAAAAGCGTGATTTTTTCATAAATATTTTGAACTTATTTAAAAAAAATATTTTGATTCCCTACAGATATACTCAATCCGACAAAAGTATTGAGTAGAACAGAGCACTGCGCAGTTATTTAGATGAACATATATTTCCGGTAGAATCCCATGAAGTAGTATCACGTCGTTGAATTTACATTGTTTTTTAAATGTTTTTTTTCTAGAATTAAAGATAGAATTTCTAGAATTTGAAAACTTTTTTTCAAAAATTTAACTCTTCAACTTGATCATTAAGGAAAAATTGAAGGTTGATCTCATAAGAGTTTTCTGTAACCAGCGCTCAAAGTAGAGCCTCCTGAAAGGCTCTGGTGCGTCCTCGGAACTTTTTTGTCTGTGCTTCCAAGGGTCAAGGTGTTCGTCAATAATTTGGGGTCAAGAACGCATTTTATCGATATATCGCGATATGATTATTTAATGACAATTTGGAAAACATACGATCATTTCAGAGGTCTTTTTTTCAATACATGGCCAGGAAAGCACTTTTTGATTGTTTTTAAAATATTGGTCGGAACATATCTAGAGTGGCCGCGGTCTGAAGCATTTTCGGGAAGGACCAAAAATCAGGAAAAATGAAGATAGCCATTTTGTCGGAAATTTCACGGAGATAATTTTTTGATTTTTTCAAAAAAAGATTTCGAAATTTTGGCGTTTTCTCATTGGTCGAAAAAAAAGTTGCTCAAAAGGGTTTAATTTTTTTTTAAGGGACTTTCAAAATTGGTCCTGACCGACCGCGGCCACTCTAAACATATCCATATCTTTTCATTAAAATTTATCAATTTTTGTAAAATAAAAACACGGTTTATGAAAAAACAAGAACCAATTTGGACAAAACCTTTCTAGGGGCTCTGCACGGACTCATCAGCTACACATTCATGTGGGGTGCGAATGTGTAAATATCAAATCCAGGGAATAGATACATTTTGATTGAGACCCCTAAAATTAGATCAAAACATGGTTTTTGATAATGCTGCAGCCAAATCTAAGAATGTTCCTAAACTCTTTTTAGGGGGTCTGATCACGTTTTGTCCGGTTAATTTGAGCTATGAATCATTGTTATACCTTAAAAACTCAGGAAGGGGATACATTTTGAAAAAATTATTTCGTAAGTTCTGTGAGCTCGTTTCTGATTGGATGAGCCATGCATCACATTCGATTATTTTAGGATGCAAGATTTTTGTTCAAATATATCTAACGAACTATTTTAAACTTCAAGAGTTTTTCTAATTAAAATTGAAAATAAAAAGGAATAGCCTTGCTGACAAAATCCCATCCCATCCCTAGAGATGCACCTCGTCCCCATCAATCGCATTTACAAGCCAAAAAACGAAATTACACAGACCGAAATATAAAAAGTAAAAAAACATTTTCAAGCAGCGAGATTAATGACTCCTGAAACGTACCTTATAGCATTTGATGTGTTTGAACAAACAGTAGACCAGAGCCAGACACCACTTTGGATATCAAGTTTTTTTATCAGTCTTCCATAGTACCTAATTTTTTAATTAACGATAATGGCAAAACTTTCAAAAATTTCAAACTTGTTGAAACTGTTTTAATTTAAAAAAATCAGACTACGGGGAAAAAATCCCGTTATCTGATTGGTCGAAAAATTGACTTATCATAATCAAGGATGGGAATAATAAGAAATGTTTAAGAGGGTTCTGGGTGCTAACACAGCAATTGCTGGGGAGTTTTTGACTACTTTTTGAAGCCTGATACTTTTTGTTTGGAATGTTGGAAAGCAAAAATAAAAAAAAATATTGTTTCGTGAACACTGTTTATTATTTTGAGATATGTCAATTTATATTAAAAATCGTGATAAGCTCGTAAAACACTTTACGAGAACGCTTTTCTTAATCCCTAATTTTTCCCCAGCAGGAATTAACTCGCGGAGTTTATTTCCAAGTTGATTCAAACTTTTAAAATAAATCAGAAACATCGTTCACCACAAAACGTTGGGATTTTTTTAAACAGATTACGTTTGAGTCATTCGTAAAAATGAAAAAATGACTTTCGTAAAGTTCCAAATAACTGTCAGAAAATATTGAGCACAAAAAAATACATCAAAAGTTTGGGTTTAATTTTTATCATTTTAAGGTAATCTCTTTATCATACATAAAGCGCGCACCGCTATAAACATTAAAGCAGCATGTCAAGACTTTTTAAACATACTTTTCTAAGTCATTTTTGACGAAGAATTCAATTTCGCTATTTAAATTACATGTTTGTTCATACTTATGTGATATGCTATTTTTGGTTAAAACTTTAGAAAAAGACAGTCTTTTTCTAAAGTTTTAAAGACTTCAAAGTCGAATTACAAAATTTTTATTCGTGGTAATTGATTTTTCGGGACCGATTAACCCGGGAGTTGTATTTATTTGTTCAATTTATCAAACAAAGAAAGATAATTTTTGCATGCAATCGAGCATCCAGAACCGTCTTTATTAAGATGGGAAATGTTCTCCTGCATTAACAGATTCCGAATATGTATTTTGTATGATTTCTTGAAATCACGATTTATTGTGAATTTACTCCGATAGTCTGGAAATAGGTATTCGAAATTTTTGTTTTCTGATTACAATCGATTTCCTATGTGCTGAATGACTGGGTGCAAGCAAAAATACCGAATTTTAGATTTTATTCGAAATCATACAACAAAACGTTAAAAATTTGTTTTAAATTAAAAAAATGCAGTAAATACCGATTAAGACAAGATCGATATATCTCGGCCATATCTTCGCGACAATTTATAATATTCACGATGATTAACGAGTTCTTCAAATTTGAACTCGAGAAATGGATATTTTTACTTAGGGGATGAAAAAATCGAAGTTTAAATTAATAATTTATTACTTTTTAATTATTTTTTTATGCTTGGTTATATATTCCGATAGTATCAACATTTAAAGCTCTCTAGCGCTAAAACGATACAGATGATCACGGTCAGACCACGACCAATCGTATTTTTTTGGTGAAATTAGTATGGGATTCTCTGAGCATTTCACAATTGTATTTTGTGTATATATACCCGTATTCAAGGCGAAAGTCCACTTGAGTTATTTGACCAGTATTTGCCAAGACTGTTTGCAGGAATAAAGCAAATAAAACCATGAATTGAAACAAACAAACTTTTTTTCAAAATTATCTGAATTATGTTTTTATGATCTGCAGAAAGAATTATGATAACTAACAATTAATTTTTAAATAAAAGATATAAATCATCATTATTTATCACGAACGCTCGAAGTACAATCTGCCACGACCATTTTTTTCTCTTAATAGATTTCATCAATCTAGCCACGAGGAAGTTACTTATTATCAAATGTTTCCGTATTTCGCATTCTAGCTGAATAAATATTACCAGAGGTAAAGTTTTGTGTACTAAATTTCCCATGTAGCAAAAGTGTTACGAAAATGATCTCCCAAGGATTTTCCCGGAAATTATTCACCTTAACTCCCGTAGTGTCTTTCTGGACTTTCGTGACCAGATGTCCTTTAATCGCAATTTAGGACCCTTAATCATGTATGAATGACAATTTACAAAGAGATTGATCGACTATTTTGATAATTGACGTTTGTGCGTTTTTTTTCGAAAATTTTTNTGTATTACAGTACTTATTTTTGCCAAAAAAAATTTAAACCATGAAAAAAGCCTTTGAGCGAGATCAGAAAAAAATTCTAAGACTTTTTTTCCATTACACCATAGCCCCAAAATAATCACGTGACCGTATGTTCAAGGCATAAGGTTGGTAAAAGTAGCACTGTTTTTTTTTCAAAAATTACTTCATTAAATTTTTGAAAAAAATAAAGTGGTTCTTTAGAAGTTTTTAAGACTTTTGTTCTATTACACCAAAGTCAAAAAAAGATCACGTGACCTTCAAATTAGGAGATAAGGTTTTGATAAAAGTAAACAAATAGTGATCAAATTACGCCGAAAATTTTTTTTGGGCAAATAAACACCTAATTTAAGAGTTTTGAACATAATAATTACCGTATATCAAATTACCGTAAATTTCAAAGTTCTTCGTAGAGACTCGTAAGTACCCTCAAATAATCGGAAGNTTCCGCCGAAAATTTTTTTTGGGCAAATAAACACCTAATTTAAGAGTTTTGAACATAATAATATTCTCCAAAATCGTCACGTGATCTTATTTTTCAAGAAATAAGGATTAATTATGACATATTCCAAACCTTATTTTTGAATTATTTCGTCACATGATTTTATTCAGACTTTGATTTAATGAAAAAAGGTCTTAAAAACGTTTGAAATTCCTCCCCAAAGTTTTTTGGGGACCGTATATCAAATTACCGTATATCAAATTACCGTAAATTTCAAAGTTCTTCGTAGAGACTCGTAAGTACCCTCAAATAATCGGAAGAGTCGACTTTCTGATGTAAATATTAGCAACTATGGGTCAATTATGCACTGAAAGGTCGCCAGAGAGCAACAATCCCCGTGTGAAACCTTAAAATTTTGACCATTTTTCGCTCTTTAGTGACTGTTCAGTACATAATTGACTCATAGTTGCTAATATTTTCATAAGAAAGTCGACCTCTCCGATTCTTTTGAGGGTACTCACAAGCCTCTATGGTGAACTTGGGCTTAAACTTTGTTATCAGAAATAGTTCTTTTTTTATTTTTATGAAGCTGATTTTCTACAAATTTTTATAAAAACATTACATTTTTTTTGCAGATTTAATACTCAAATTGATGACGCTTTAATATTTCAAATTTGAAAATGTCAAATTAACCCTAAATTTGTGTTACTTATGCACTTGTTTGTGAGAATCGGCCAAAATGAGAGAGTTTTTAATTTTCTTATTCACATTTGATGACTTTTTATAAAATTTTTTCACAAATTGTTTTTATAAGACTGTAGAAAATTTTTTGAATAATATTATAATTATTGAAAAAATTTATGTTGATAATGAATCTTCGGCTATATGGTTGATTTAAAACTTCTGGTCACGAAAGTCCAGAAGACACTACAGGTCCAGAGATTGTCGGCCACTACGGGAGTTAATCGAAGCCAGATGCGATTAAATGAGCCGCGAGTAAATCACTGTTTTGCTCTCGCACAAAAACGCCCTCAAATTTATTTTCGAGCAAAAAGTAAAAAAAAACGAGTACAGTTGCCCGCATCCGGAAAGATCTGATATAGCTTTGAAATTATGATAAATGGAAAAATTAGGCTTTTTCACTCGTAGCGTTGCAGAATGGTCACCAGGGACGACTTCTATCACACTTCACAACTCTTAATCATTAATGAGTTGATCATTTTCAAAGTTATCCATCAACTTTGAGAATAATTGGATTTTGTCATAAAATGTTTTTGTGAAAAAAACCCTGCGTTATTTATCAACTGTAAAATAATAAAAATGTACTTACATTTTAATTTTCTCACTAGCACTCAAATATGTACAAAATGCAGAAAAACTGATTTATTAATTTTTCTCTGTTAAAAATAATTTTTCTGTATGAGCAGAGAACTTATCCTGTTCATTCTAAGACTCACGTGGTGAAAATGAGGTTTATTGATTGAGTCAATAATACCTTTAGAAGCGCGTCCAGCAGAGAAACAGGGTGATAAATTCGAGGTTTATACCAAATGATTTATATCAGATCTGCTGCGAGTCACCTATTGTACAAAACTGTTTGCCTCCTTAAAAAGTGTATATCAATTCGCATAAAGTAGCTGGAGATTCCATCTGGGGAATTTCAAAGGTGAAAAACGCCTATCCTTTCTCAGAATAAGATGAAATTGATGCAGAAAAAGTCGCGGAAAAAATAAGAGCGAAGACATTATTAGGCTATTTAACTTATTATTAAGGGGGTAACCGACGAGGGCTGAATCTCGAGATCCATAACTTAATTTTAGAAACTTAATTTTTGTTGCATTCAAAATTTTGTTTTCGGATTGCTTTCGAAAAAAAAATTCCGATTTGACCAAAAATAAATTTCCAAAATTCGAATTTTTCCCAAGTATTTTTTTAGTATTCATGTTGTATTTTTGAACGCCTTGATCGATGATCTTAATTTTACTTGGACCAGTTATCCTGCAATTAAATCTTGCGGACCAATAAAAAAAAATAGAAAAAATGTCGAAAAAAAATTCAAAAATATTTTTAAGATGGGGAAATGGTCAAAATTTTGTGGTACCTGAACTTTGCACATGTGGGCATCAAAAACTTAATATGATATCGAGAAAAAAACGCCATACTATTTCTTCGCTATCGATTGCGAAAAAAACTTATTTTGTGAAAACTTTAACGTAAGACAATCGCCACTCGTTTTTTATTGGTTTAATAGAAAGTTTTGGTCTTTTTCGATTGAATATAGGCGTCTTTATTTCTTTTAGTATAGATAAATATCTATTTTTGGTAGAAGTTTATTTTTGTGTGAGAGACTGCGTATGAACCACGCGACTCATTGTCAAGATATATCGCTCCTCTAACTTACCTGAGATTTGAACCGTTATCAAAAAAGCTATCTCCCCCGGACCATGTCTATTCCCATAACAAAATTAGTCTTGTATGAGGTCAAAACGTTCTGTTTAAATAATATAATTTATTTGGGCATGCTGCGCCCATTATTTATAAAGTAGCTAAATAGCTAAATTTATATTTGTCAGCATATTTTATTTACCGAACTACCACTTAAAAATATTAAGTCATTAAAATTGATATCAAAAGATTATTAAGTGATTGATTCTCGCTAATTACCTCGGTTTCGGCGTATAGTCCTTAATACGGCATACAGTCGCAAATACGGGTACAGTCACAGATTTTTCGACTATACGCCATTGCGCCAGAGCCCGCTGTTGATAAATGAAATACAATTTCCTGTTCTTTATTATTAGGGTGGACGCGATTGAAGCATTTCCATATGTTTCATAGCCATCAGACAAAAAAACTGAGGATATGGATAGATTTTTTCAGACGCAAAAAATTTTGCATTTTTTTTTGAAAATTTTTGTCCTTATTTCTGATTGGCCGAAATTGAATTTCAGATGCTACCGTTTTCACCATGGAATCGGATAGTTTACAAATTTCCGATCACGGTTTATAATTTGAAATTGCGAAATTTTGAGTGGAACACGTTTTTAGGTCTTTGAAAATCGTAAAAAACACCAAAACACATTTTTTTGAAATAGTTTCTAAATAAAACGGCTTCCCCTATTCCTTTCGAGGTGTTCTTCATTTTAGCAAGTGTTATGACTTGAAAAACCCCCCCTACTT
>SCLH01000342.1:434168-500273 GCA_004367855.1 Oikopleura vanhoeffeni
GTGGCTACGCATTCTAACCAAAAGGTGATAAAGGGATATAGTTTAAAAACAGAAAAAAATATGCAGTCTCTATTTATCGACTGCATATTTCTTGTTTCTGTTTTTAAACTATATATCGTACTGATGAAGAATGAATAATTCGAAATTACTATACAAATGAATAAAACATATTAATTTAATAAGTTGTCAGTATGTATTTGTGTGATTCTCTCTAGAGTCGAAAGCAGAATGAGGACTCGAAAACATAAACTTGTTTTCGAACAGATATTTTCGCGCAACCTAATTAATCTCAGAATAAGTTGCATAACTGTTACAGCCCTCCAGATTTATTAGGTTTTGCTCATATTTGTAAAATATTAATTTCGGTGAAGGTTGTCGTGCAGTTTTCTTGACGGTTTCGAAACTCTAAAGTGAGATTGAATCGATATCCGCGACCCCCAGATTCGAAGGAACGAGTTTTGATGTTCGAGACATTTTTTTGTCAAATCGAACTTGTTTGAAATTGGAGGGTAGCTGAAAGCAAAACCCATTTTTTGAAAATTTTTTTTGTTGATAAATATTTTTATCATTTTGGTTTGCACAAAATTTGTGGCGTTTCTCCCCTCTTGTTTTGAAGAATCGGATTCGCAATTTTTGGCGTTGTCCGATCCGTTTTTATTTTTGTTAAAGAAAGATTCTCAATTTTTTGGCAATAAAATGAAAGTTGCTTTCGATGAAGTACCGAGAAATACTGTTATATATTTTCCGGCTCAGTTTTTTCACGAAATTTTTCTTTATGAACTAAATTTGTGATTATTTGAGAAATTTTTGTAGTGTTTTGTGTCAAATTATCACTTAAGTGAGCTAAAGCATGCCAGGCACTATTTCCCGATAATCGTTATAAAAATCAGTAGTCGCATAAAGCAAATCTAAAACAGATTTCATGTTTTTTTTATTTTAATTTCGCGGCAATAAAAATCAAAACTGATTCGAATTTGAAAATATGTTTTTTTTTCTAATTTTGAGCCAATAAGAAACAATTTTTGTTTCAAATTTGAAATATTTTAATTTTCAACTCGATGAAGTCAGCATCGATGGTTGAATTTTTAAGCATTAATTTGGCGTTTCCTAAGCAAGGCTAGCATCACCCCTTCAAAATGGAAATAAAAACCAAAAATATTTTTGGCCCAAATTAAAAGTTGAGTTTTTTGAAGAATTTGTTTACTTTTTAATAGGCCTTACCACGTGGGATTTTATTTGTAATTCACAAATTGCAATTAAACTTTAATTATTAAAGCGTTGACGGGTTTTTCAATTAATTGACAATATTGAAAACTTGCCACGTGGGACTTTTTTTTCATTTTTTTCTCTATTTTTTCTACTACAAAAAAAAATAAAAATATTCATTTGCCAGCCGCAGGTTCTGGTACCAATTGTTACAGTTGGTCCGGGGACCAACCAATTAGGATGTTTATGCGGGTTCTAGGCTATGCTGCATAGTCTATGCAAATAGAATCCAATTATTTAACAAGCTTTCATTATTTATTTGTGTGATTCTCTCTAGACTCGAAAGCAGAATGAGGACTCGAAAACATAAACTTGGTTTCGAACAGATATTTTCGCGCAACCTAATTAATCTCAGAATAAGTTGCATAACTGTCAGTGTTGGCGCGAAAGGTTGCGCATTATAATCGACATATCCTATTACGAGGAAGGTAGATCAAAAATGCCTAGGTAAAAATACAAACCAATTACAAGGTAAAAATTACAAGGTAAAAATACAAACCAAATACAAACGAGAGTGAGACGGGCCAACCAACCAATCAAATCCCTGAATTGAACACACAATTGGTTTGTATTTTTACCTAGGCAATTTTGATCTACCTTCCTCGTAATAGGATATATATCTAGTCACTTCAGTTTACCTTAGGGATAGTTAGCGTAGCTGTATTGTGTCTAGTCGTGACTCTGTCAGCTAGGTTCGATTCCCAGACTATTTTTACTTTTTATATGGTTCACCCACCGACAGTANAATTACAGTATAAATTATAGGCGAGGAAACTCAGATGGATAATAATCAATATTTCGATTCCGTTTAACTGGACAAACCAACGATAATATATTATATATATATGATAATATCTTTATCTATCACCGTACGTTATCTCGAGGCATACTGCGAATAACGGTCTAGTATATTCAGGACTATTTCCAAAACAGGAAGAATATAACTATGTTCAATTGAGGGGGTGGTTGAAGCAAATTAGACCTTTGAGAATCGAGGCTCTTGAACAAACTAAATATATAAAAGAGAAAGTCCATTTTACCATGGATCGAGAAAAAAAATTTCGATTGATTCTTGTGAAACGGAATTTTTGACCACATGAATAAGCTCTAGAATGGTATAGAGGAAAGTTTTAATGAAAAACTTTAAAAATCGTGTTAGCCTTCGTCCACAAACTATTTGTTATGATTATTATAATCAGATTATTGGTAGGATACCTTACCAGGCAAGCCCCCTCCTTTCCAGCTAAAAGCAAAGTTGGTATCAAGAATATTTTTTGCATTAAGTAGCCAGCAATTCTTGATTCCTACTATATTTTTTGCTGGAGAGGGCTAGCCTCAAAAAAAAGAGCTGAACAATCTTATTTGTATTTCTATTATCAAGAAACTCTCGAAACAAAATTTTATTTTTTCTTAGTTTGTCTGAAAAGCTCAATTAAAGTCGCGCTGGAAAATAATTGCGGTCTCCATAACTGCTTGAAAAAGTAGTAAAACAACTTTAGCAATCGCTTGAAGTGATATTTGAAGTTTTTGAACAAAATATCAGGCACAAAGTTTAAATTACTCTTTTTTTTTAGGTAAAAAATGACAAAAAAATGTTGAAGGCGATTCAGCTGTAATAGGCGATTCAAAAAAATGTTGACGGCGATTCAGCTGCTGTATTAAAAGAAAAATGAATCAAAATAATTAAAATCTTTATGAATCTCAAAATCTGGTAATTCAGGAAGCGATAGCGAATTTCAGTTTTGCTATGGGATGTATACTGAGTGGATTGTTATAAGGCGAGCTCCGACAACCCCCTTAACTAAATCACGCGTCGTATCAGATCCGAAAACATAAAAATGTAACTTACCTGAACTCGCCATTTAGGAATTATGCAATAAATATTGATCAATTTTTCCGATTGATTAAATATAATCGAAACTCAACAAGAATATTGATCAATAATTCCTACATAATAGGGTATCCCGGATCCGTCAGATTCAGTTCATATTTTTAACATGCTAGAAAGTCAAAATTATACTAGTGTTGTTACAGTTGGTCCGGGGACCAACTATTTAGGATGTTTATGCGGGTTCTAGGCTATGCAAATAGAATCCACTTATTTAATAAGTTATTCTTTTTACAACTTTGTTTGCGGCGAGAAATTTTATATTATTTAATATTTTTTATTCATTTGTATATTAATTTCGAAATTATTCATTCTTCATCAGTACGATATATAGTTTTAAAAAACAGAAAAAAATATCAGTCTCTATTTATCGACTGCATATTTCTTGTTTCTGTTTTTTAAACTATATATATTCGTACTATGAAGCATGGAATAATTCGAATTAACTATACACAGAATAAAAAAATATTAATTTAATAATTGTCAGTTTTTATTTGTGTGATTCTCCTCTAGACTCTAGAGTCGAAGCAGAATGAGGACTCGAAAAACACTAAACTTGTTTATCGAACAGATATTGTTTCGCGCAACCCTAATAATCTCAGAATAAGTTGCATAACTGGTTACGCCCTCAGAATTTATTAGGTTTGCTCTATTTGTAAAATATAATTTCGGTGAAGGTGTCGTGCTGAGTTTTCTTGACGTCTTCGAAACTCTAAAAGTGGAGATTTTTATTTTTTGGATTTTTGTTTGTTTTTTTTTTTTTGCTCGAAAAATCGCGCGGTCGCGCCGCGGGCGGGGTATTCCATCGACCCCCAGATTCGCAGGAACGAGTTTTGATGTTTCGAGGAGCATTTTTTTTGTCGAAATCGAACTTGTTGAAATTGGGAGGGTAAGTGCTGGTAAAGCAAAACCCATTTTTTGAAAATTTTTTTGTTGAATAACTATTTTTATTATTTTGGTTTGCAACACAATTTGTGGCGTTTCTCTCGCCCCTCTTGTTTTGAAGATCGGATCGCAATTTTTTGGCGTTGTCCGATCCGTTTTTATTTTGTTAACGGAAAGATTCCTCAATTTTTTGGCAATAAAATGAAAAAGTTTGCTTTCGACTGACGTACGCGAGAAATACTGTTTATATTTTCCCGTCAGTTTTTTTCACGACATTTTTCTTTATGAAACTCAATTTGTGATTAATTTGCGAAATTTTTGTAGTGTTTGTTGTCAAATTTATCACGTTCAGGGGGTGGGGAAAGCGATCCTTTTCAGGCATATACAAAAACAAATCGAGAAATAAAAATATTTTCCCTGAACTAAGTCCGACGACTGAGGAACATTCATGGTCCCTTAACTCCCAGACAATCCGTATTCTCTAGATTTTTGCTAGAATTTTCAAAGTCAACCGCATTGTTTAGCTGTGTTGCTAACAGTGAAAAACAAAATTTAAAGCATGTTTTCTTAGTAAATCAACTAACGAGGAATTGAATGGTCCAAACGAAAAGTTTGCTATCTGCTCTTAGAAATTTTCGAAAAAATTGACTGTTTTTCTTCTAGCATTCCTATCTTTTTTCGAATTCATTTGCGATCACAAATCGGGGAAATAAATATTGTTTATTGTTAAGGTTGTTGACACACCGTTACTGTTTTTAATGCTGTGGCAGAAATGCATAATAATTTGGAAACCAGGGGCCTACCATATATCTCCGAACCATACCCAACAATTCACATTTTAGTTTTACAAATTTCTAATACCTTTTTGAAGCAGTCGTTTAACCGTTATTTTCTTTGGAAGTTATAGGCTTTTTTTCCGGTGGTTTTTGTTTGCAGTCTCTATGATTTTTTTTAGCTCGTTCTCAGAGCAAAATCAAAGGCTCTTTTTTGGTGGTATAGATCTCCTCTAATTCTTCTCAAACGTTTTAGTTCGCAAATTTATTTAAATCTCCTTTTTACAATTTTTGCTGAGTTATTACAAATTAAACCCAGTCTTATATAAACATCTTAGCAACATCTCCACCGTGTGACAAAAATCTGTCCAATTTAATTTATTCATGTTTTTTTAGAGCATCTGTTTTATGCTAATCATGACTTTCCGAAATGCTACGTAAAAATATCAATTCGGAACCGCCAAAAACTTTGAATGATCAAAAAAAGAATCACGGCCCTTTATAATATTGCGTGACAAAATAAAGACAAATAATATTCGGTTTAATCTTATTTTGCGAGAAAATTAAGTATACAAAGGAACATGGGTGCGAAGAAACTGGCGTGATATGGCTCAATTTTCAGACGAGATTACATCGCGAATTATAGACTAACTAAAAGTTAATTCGAAATTTTCATCTTGACGGAAGTTTTTTATAGCATTTCTCTTGACTGAGCAAAAATATCAGAAAAATTTTATGTACCATAATGATGATCATTATGTTAAGTGCAATGTGTTGATTTTGCGTTTTGAGACATCTGGGACGAAATTTAATACATTTTAATCTTGAGAGTACTCTTAGATATCGAAATACAAGAATTATTGGTCAAAAAAATAATGAACATCGGTTAATTAGACGAAGCCAACATAACCTTTTACAGGATTGATTTGCACTTTTTCTAGTGCCGTAGAGCTCGTTTGTGCGGTCAATTTTTTTTTGTTTTTTCAGAGTAACCAGGATTGAACACTTTTTCTCGCGAATCTAGTGTCAAATGAACCATTTTCACATTCTTAGTTGTTCAGGAGAGCCGATTGAAAATATCTACTTGCTTTCCCCACTCCCCTTAAGTGAGCTAAGCATTGCGCAGGCACTATTTCCCGATAATCGTTATAAAAATCAGTAGGTCGCATAAAGCAAAATCTAAAACAGATTTCATTTTTTTTTTATATTTTAATTTCGCGGCAATAAATCAAAACTGATTCGAATTTGAAAATAGTTTTTTTTTTTTCTAATTTTTGAGGCCAATCAAGAAACAATTTTTGTTCAAAATTTGAAATATTTAATTTCAAACTCGATGAAAGTCAGCAATCGATGTTGAAATTTTTAACCAATTCAATTGGGCGTTTCCCCTACAGCAAGGCTCAGCATCACCCCTTCAAAAATGGAATAAAAACCAAAAATGAATTTTGGCCCAAATTAAAAGTTGAGTTTTTTTGAAGAATTGGTTTCTTTTTATAGGCCTTACACGTGGGATTTTATTTTTTATTCACAAATTGCAATTAAAACTTTAATTATTAAAAAGCATTGACGGGTTTTTCAAATTAATTGACAATATTGAAACTTGCCACCGTGGACTTTTTTTCTATTTTTTTCTCTATTTTCTACACAAAAAAAATAAAAAATATTCATTTGCCAGCCGCAGGTTCTGGTACACATGTTACAGTTGTCCGGGGACCAACTATTATAAGGAATTTTATGCGGGTTCTTAGCTATGCAAATAGAATCCACTTATTTAACAGTTTTCATTATTTATTTGTGTGATTTCGTCTCTAGACTCGAAAGGCAGAATGGAGGACTCGAACACATAAACTGGTTTCGAACAGATATTTTAGGCGCAACCTAATTAATACTCAGAATAAGTTGCATAACATGCAGTTGTTGGCGCGAATAGGTGCCATTATAAATCGACTATATACTCTAGTCACTTCAGTTTACCTTAGGGATAGTTAGCGTAGCTGTATTGTGTCTAGTCGTGACTCTGTCAGCTAGGTTCGATTCCCAGACTATTTTTACTTTTTATATGGTTCACCCACCGACAGTAGAAAGCTGGGAAAATTGATACCCAACAAACATTTATACCAACGGAAGTCCAAATTTTGACCGCAAGGTGGCCAATTACATTTTTTGTCAGTAAAATAATTTCGAAAGATTCATTTGGAAAATAAAAAACTCGTTATGATGACATGCGTGTTTGCTTGATATAAATAATGCAAGTAAAATTGCATTTCCGGTTTGTTATGCAATTTGCAAAATCGATCAAAATGCTTGAATTTAATATACTAGTGTCCACAAAATAACCTAAGTCGAGCAAATACAATCAGTTGTGGTATGACGGTGATCCTATGTAACATTTTGGAACATTTAACGGCGTGAGTAGTACACATCAGACTTCGGCAAGCCAGCAAATTTTTGTGGCTTGCCTTGGAAACTGAAAAAAACTTGGTGGCTTGGCTTGGTTTTGTGCTTGCCTTGGTTCTTGGCTTGCCTTGGTTTTATGGCTTGGCTTGACCGTACCCATTGGAACGTACACATCAAACTTTTAGATTTTTGTCATAATAACAAGTGTTGCTGTAAAAAGGGCAGACTATTTATAATGTACCGTATAGGTATAAAATTTCGCACTAACAAGTATGTTTGAAAAATCAACCCCAGTGTTATTCTGACAAAAATAGAATAAATTTGAATACTCACCCGAAAGCTGTCTAGGAAGTTTAGAGCTCTCTAGCGCTAAAATGGTACATATCCTGTTCCAACACTTGAATCAAAAACGATTTCGAGATTCAAGAGTGTTGGAACAGGATATGATCATCGTCAGACCACAGCAAATCTTATTTTTTAGGTCTAATTATTTAAGATTTTTTTTTTCGCGGACACTACTCTCTCAAAAATTAGGAAACTCTTTTGTAAGGAGTGATAAGGTTTGAGGTGATTTATTTTTATTTGAAATTTTTGAATGTTAACAGCATAAGATTTGAACTGAAAAATTGAAGGAAAATTTTTTGAAGTGAGTTAACGGACAGAATAAATTATTTTAGTTTGTTAGCAAAGTCATGAATTTGTCATTTTTAAGGACCTACGACTCCTAGGCTAGGAAGCATGTGAAAAAATATCTAAACTTAAATATGGCTCATCAAATTTAAAAATAAAAAATAAGGGGTCCAGTGGATATTCGTTTGATCTTGTTTCCTAGATGCATTACAAAGTTCGTGTTATAAATATTTTGTTTTGGTCTTTAGCACCGTGTGTATCTGAAATCAGACAATAATTGCTAAAAACATTTTAGCAACTATCCCAGATTATATTAAGGTTTAAAAATACGAAGGTGATTCATATCTATTATGGTACTTGCTGGGGTTTTTATGCCTCTTTTTCAGCAAACATTTTTATTTAATTCGGCTTTTGAAAACAATTCATCCGATTGAGTTCTTAGATAGCTCACACTACGCACAAAAAAAAATTAACAAAAAAATGGTCCGAATCAAACCATTGTTTCCAATTTTTCTTTAACAAAAACTGATAATTAAACAATTTCTGAAAAAAATAAAAAATGATCCGGTACGGACCAATTATTTTTAATTTTATTATTCACTAGATATTTGTGCTAAGTTTGAGCTATCTAAAAAGTGAATCGGAAGAGTCGTTTTGAAAAGTCGAATTATATAAAAATTTTTGGCTAAAAAAGTGGCATAAAAACCCCAGTACTCGTTATACCGTAATAGATATGTTATATTTATCACAAGATGAATTTTTTTGATTTCGCGCAGTTTTTACTTCGTACTATATGATTCAAATAGTTTGAGACGCAAAAACGCTCTCATCTCGTTACGGGGAGTGAAATCCGCGTGAAATCCAGGTGCAGACCCCGTGATTACATTCAGACTTCCCTATTCGCCAATTTATAAATAGTCAGAGAACCAATAAGCGCGCGATCTGAGATTGCTACTCCTTTATTGTAAGAATCAAATAAGTTCTTGGTTTCTCAATTTTCAGCCGCAGGGCACATACAACGGCCTCTCTTATTTTATTTTCCGAAAATTTAGGCTTAAATTTAGCCTGATTTCTTCTTGGAACAAAAGTAAATGTCATTTTATCAAAATAATAACATTTTTCGACTTTATATACTGTTCAAACAGTGCTAAAAGTGGTCATTATTTAGTATTGATTAACGCACGCAGCCGTCTATGTGTCATTTTTTCTCGCATTTATTAATTTTTTCAGATTTCAAAAATTTTAACTCCCTCGCGGATGAACGGGTTTCCCAATTAAAAAAACTTTCTGCGGAAGCTTTTTCCCTAATATATTGCAGATCATACTCAAGTATGTACCCTTCAGCGTTTTCAAAATGTGAAGATTGTTGCAATTGAAATCTACACCGGTTTAGAGATTACCTTATAAATTGTTTCAAACTAATCGACCAGCTTCAGATAGTAACAAAAAACGCAGAATTTAATTTCAAGACTTTTGAGATTACAAATCATAGACCTAAAATGACCTTTTATTAACCCGTGTGAGCACAACACCATTTATAAAGTGACTGCATATTTAAAATCATCTAAAATATGCAAAAAAACCATCGTAGAATTGTCTCCTTCGAAAACATTATAAAGAATTTTGCAAAGGATTTCAAAAAAGTGACTCATTTTTTTTGGAAATTGTTCAAATTTTACGGAGGGTTGATTTTTTTCCAATCTTTTACCTCTAAAAAAATTAAAATGCGACCTATTGCGTCAATTAAAATTAGAAAATAGCCAGGGCTTGTTAAAAAAAATTCAACAAATTTTTAGACGAAAATGATCGCAGAATTTTGTAATGACTATCTTAGTAAATTTTGACATTCTATCCGCCGACTGTTCGAAAAATTGGGAGAATCGAGAAAACTCACGCTGTAAAATTTCTATTTGGCGTTGAAATCGTATAACAAAATAAATTCGGTGATCGCAAGTAACTCCCGCCAAATTCAAATGGTTAGTAAATTTAACCCCAATTTAGACATTTTTTATTTTTAGAGATTTGGTACACGCTTATCATACTGCTCATAAATTTACTATCAAACCTTTCATAAATATTTATTTTTAATCAATGACAATTTTTTCTTGTTTTTTCCTTTTCTTTCTGATTTCTTTTTCCTGATGTTCGATTACCTCTTGAGCCTCATCAACAATCCAGCTCAAACCGATGGTTTTCTTTTTCTTCGACTTTTTCAATTTTGTTAGATCTATCGGTGCCGAAGCAATTTGCTGAGTTTTTGTTTTTTTCAAAATGCATTTTTTATTGCCCATAGTTGGGGTTAGGTCACTGAGGATTATTATTAAAGTTGTCGAAATTTCAAAAAACCTTCTGTCATGTTTGTGAAAAATTTCACTAAAAATTCTGTAAAAATCGAAATATAGCGCTAGATAGCGAAAAATACAAGCAAAATTTTCATACACGCGACAGAATTGAAATTTTCAAAAAATAGCTACAAGTGACGGTAGAAGGCTGAGGTCGTTTATAATCTAGTTCGGACCATTCTTAGCGATTTAGAACAAACGGTGATGGCAACTTAAATTTTTTTCTTTTGGGGGTTCGTATCCTGAATAGACTATTCAGAATAGTATATATCTGCTATATATAGCTGCATATACTGTATCTCTAGCCGACATGGAAGGGATTTTTTAAAATTCGGATTGTTTTGCGGATTTCACATTAAATGGCCAGAAATTATATACAAATATAACAATATTTACAGGATTTGTTAATAAAGGTTTTTTCGTATCTGTACGGTTTCACTTGAGTGAGTTTCATAAAAATTAGTTTTTTCAGGTTTTTATGCAAGTTTTCATAAAAAAAGTGGACTACTGGCTTACAATACTCATTTAGTACAAATGACAATTCTTAAGGTAACTTTTTTTTGATACACCACAGATATTTTGTCGCTATCATTTGAGAACGGAACAGATATTCGCAAACGGCATTTCTGGCGTCCAAAACGCTAATAAAAAAACTCCAAGACACAACATATTTTTTGTTGATTTTTACCGGTGTCCGGTTTCCGGTAATTAACCGGTAAGGTCTAAAAAACGATTCTGAGAACACCACACATTCATTCGGAAGCTACTTTTTATCCAGGTTTGTACAATTTTGTCGGAAATTTTTTGCAAAATTTTAATTTGATCACTGTGACACCGCTTAAAGGGTAAAAAAAAACAAAAAAAAATTTACAGATTTTTGTTATCTTTTACATCAAGGGACCTGCAGAAGCATGGAAATATACTCACCTGGGTTAGTTTAATTGAGAAAAAATGATTGGCAAATTTTTTTATATGACCCTTTTGGGGTTATTACAGCTTTAAGCATCTTTAAATCTTAGAATAAATTCGAATTTGAAATGATATTATCGAGGTATTTTTTCGGAGAAATGTTTGCAATAACTTTTTTGTCATATGGGAACCTCCCAAAGGCGTCAAATTACAGTTATTATGCACTTTAACCTTATTACTATCTGGGAACTTGAAAATATCTTAATTGGGTAGTTTTTTAAACAGAAAAATGTTGGTGTAAACTTTTTTGACATATTACACTTCCCAAGGGGTCAAATACAGGTTTAAGGCATCTTTTAACGCAGAGTCAGTTGACAAATTGGGGTGCTTTTCATAGAAATGTTAGGGAATACAATTTACGAATATTCATACTCCTCAGTGGTCGATCAAGTTATTAACAATAATATTGGCTGAAACTATTTCAAATATTGCACGTTTAACCACTTATCGAACAAAATTGTCATTTATATACTTATATTTGGTTCCAGTCTATGAGTACGAAATTTACGTTTTAGAGCACCTACATTATTGAAAATACAATTGATGAAATTTAATGGATGATGAAATACCGCAAAAGATAGCGAAAAAAATATGTGGAAAATTAGAAAAATGGTGACTGAATCAGATATGAATCTTTGTTCATGAAGATCAATTTTATAGGAATTTTCAGTACGGGAGTCGAAAGGATACCAGAACAATTATCCTGATGATTGGTCGAAGTCAATTTAAGCATGTTTGCAAAATTATTGGGAAACAGAGATAAACTCCGTGTGAGAAAAGTTGGCTTTGACCCAAAAACGAATTTCAACTGTGTCTGATGACCCTGTGATTATTGCGAAAATTAGAGCGTTTTTTGAATTAAACGAAAATAGTTCACAGGTACATAGTGTGGAAGTATACATTTTGGTCGACTTTTTTGATCTACAGATTGTAGATTTTGCTCTCTTTTCCCATTTGGAATAACTAGCTATACCGTCAATACGAATTATTAATTTTGGGAAATACCTACGTTGTTCCCAGATTAAACCAATCAAAACGCTGGCAGTTCAGATTTGTCCAAATTGGACAAAGAGGAGCAAAAATTCCTAGCAATCTTATAATTATCATATTTTAAATATTTTAGAAAATGACTCCAAAACGCAAAAGATATAAAAATAGACGCGCCAGAATTTCCCCAAAAATCGAGATTTGTCGACTTGATGTCTCTGGTAGGCCAATAAGAAGGTTTATTTATAATTAAACACATTTATTATGTTCATTTTATTGCATTTATTTTGATATTTTCATAAACTATGCAGCATTAAATATGAATGATGATATCAAGTTAAAAGGATCTAACAAGTGTTAATATAAAAAAATGTATTGCCAAACATTTTATCATGAAAAGCTACCAAAATTAGTGCAACTTGTCCTCTCGTTAAAAGTTGCCGTAAACTGTAATTTGACCCTTGAGAAGTGTCATATGACAAAAAAGTTATTACAAACATTTTCACTTGAAAACTACCCAGATATGTATATATTCAGGTCACAATGTATTATAACTTGAAAGATGCATAAAACTCTAATTTGACCTCTTGGAAATGTCTATGACAAAAGAGTTATAGTAAAATTTTCTCTTGAAAATACCCCCGATAAGTATATTTTCAAGTCCATATGTATTCTAAGTTTAAAACGATGCTTAACTGTAATTTCCCTTCAAAGGGGTCATATGACAAAAAAAATTTGCCAACCATTTTTTCTCAATAAACTACCCAGGTGAGTATATTTCCAGTTCGCGGTCCCTTGATGTAAAAGTACAAAAACATGTAATTTGACCCTTTTAGCGGTGTCACTGACAAAATGAAATTTGCCAAAAATTTCCGACAAAGTTGTACAAACTGGAAAAAAAGTAGCTTCGAATGATGTGTGGTGTTCTCAGAATCGTCTTTTTAGACCTTTACCGGTCAATTACCGGTAAACCGGACATCGGTAAAAAATCAAAAATGTTTGGTCTTGGAGTTTTTATTAGCTGTTGGATGCAGAATCCGTTTGCCATATCTTGTTCCGTTCTCAAATATAGCGACAAACTGTTGTGGTGTTCTAAAAAAAAGTTACCTTAGTTTTTGGTGCCATATTGTCCTTTTTTTTAAAAGTGCTCTAAATTTCAAAAAATAACGGGAAGAGCTAAACCTAAGCTAAAGTTTTTAAACCATATTATTCCAAAAAAAAATTGAAGACCATATTGTCCTTATAGACGCACATCACAGTACTAAATTTATGTTTCGGACTGAACCAACCCAATTGTAAATAATATTTCTCTTAGAATGATTTTGTTTTAAGTCAGGCTCGGCTACGTATTAAAAATAGAATTTGTGGATGTGCCATCTTGAAAATCGAGAAATCCCTGAACTAACCCTACCCATAGTTCTCGGAAAGCTGAAATCTGGAGAATTTTCTGGAGACGATGTGATTATAACTTTTCTCTTCGGAGAACGCGCTTTTTCGGGAGAAATTTCTATTGCTTCTTCTTCGTCTAAAAGTTCTAGAACCGATTTTTTAGAATTTTGAACTGTTTTTGTTTTGCTTGTTTCTGGTGAATCATTTATTATGAAACTATCAGTGGATTTTTGTGAAGATTGAGATATATTTTTGGCACGCGTTTGATTTCTTGTTCGCTCTCTGGGCACGGGAATAGGCTCTTTTTTCCTTTCTATCGATGTTCTAGAACCCATTACAAAATGGGCGACTGCTGTTTGGGGCACTCCTTCACGGTCCATTAGTTGAACTGTGTCTGCCAAAATTGAGATAAAAATCGGTTCGAAGTTTTTCCACGCATCCGACATAATCTTAAAACTATTAAAAATAATTATTTATCTCTAAGAACAAAACGGCCAAAAAATAGGCTGAAAACTGTTGAAAAATATTTTTCACTTTTAACTATTTTGAGCCCTCTAGTGGCCACAAAAAGAGTGACCAGGCAAAAGCGCAGAATTTTATTGGTTAAAGTCTGTTACATTATTATGGTTTTAGAAATACATCGTGCGAATATTTGGCTTGCATTCTTAGCTCTCTAGGTCCATTGAAAGCATACTTCGTCTGTAAGGACAAAATGGCGGTATTTCACATGGACAAAACGGCAAAGCACAACAGAACACCATCTTATGATTGAACCCCGATTATCGATGAATTCCACAAATAATATTTGTTTTAACGTTAACTAAAAGTCCCTGACTAGGTACCACTATTTTTTGCACCCCCGCAAATGCGTCATTTTATTTCTGGCCAATAGGAAGAGAGAGAAATCAAATAACAACATGAAAACAAGAGAAAGATTCTCCAAAATCATAAAAGAGAAGAATTGCTATTGGTCAATTGATATTCTCTTTAATTTGTTTATTTGTGGGCGTAAATGTAATGACCCCAATTTCGAGCGAGACTTTTATGGGACGTTAATGCAATTTATCTCAGAGTCGATAACGAATTTTAAAGATATTTTGTATGTGCTCACAGAAAAATAATCTCAATGATAATGAAATACATAGAATTCTATAAGTATTCATCAAAGCAAAAAATGACGTTGTTTGGAGATAAAAAATCATTTTTATGGTTTTTTTTTTAAAATACCGTTTTTTCTGAAATGTTTCGCTATTTTTTTATAAATTTAGAAAACTCTGAATCAAATTTTGAAAGGTTATTTTTATCTTCAAATACCATAATAATGTAGCAGATATTTGAATTTTTGAAAAAAAGGAGAGGCGCGGCTAAGTTTGGTTATAATTTATAGCTATCTATATTATATTATAAGCATAATAAGTGTACAGTTAAAAAAACGCGCGTTATTCACATGGACAAAATGGCAAAAACAAATATGTCTTTATACACAAAATTGACAGTGAAACATTTCAAACTGCCAGCAAATCAACAATTAACCCATGCCCCCCTTTAATAACACAAGCTCATGCGGAGTAAATAAAAACTGCGGTTTTGGAATTACACTTTCTTTTTTTTATTATTTTTTTGAGTTATTTTCTCCGAGTAATTGAATTTGTTTGTAAATCAGAAATAGTACGAATATAGTTAGAGTACGTATAAGAGGTCAATAAGGTCAATATGGATGTAGATTTAGCCAAATTTATAGAATGTTTGAAATGAGTACATTTTTTTTGTATGAACTTACATGGCCTTTTTTCAGCTCAAGATTTAGAACCTTTATGAAATATATAAAACACCATTTTTATAGTACAAAAGGTCAATTGATAAATTAAGAATAATACAGGGTGAGTTTTTATTTTTGCTGACTATTTTGATAAAGTCAAGGTTTATGAGTAACCCAAATACGAAATGGGCATAAAGTTAAAACATAAAAAAATATTTTGGGTGAATTCCTAAGATTTTTTTTCGTAGAATTTTTCGAGGATTTTGGGAAACTTTTTCTACTGATAAAGTTTTCGGACAACATTTTAATTTCAAGTTTATTAAGAAAATATACAGTATGTAACATTTTTGCTCCTATTTTTCCAATTTGGACAAATCTGAATTCTATCGTTTTGATTGGTTCAATCTGTAAAAGACGTAGGTATTTGCCAAAATTGATCTTTCTTATTGACGGATAGCATTGGCGGATTAACCAAATTGGAAAAATACTGTAGGTGTTACATAAATTAGTTAAAAATTATCGTTATTTAATAACCGGTACTTCTAGGACTTTTTGAAAATTTTGACCCATATTTTTGGTTTTCTGACTGGCAAACTTGCAAATTTTGAACTTTAACCTTTATCTCATTTTATTTTTGAGTTANGACCAATGGGCAACAGTGAGACCAATGGGCAACACTTTTTCGAAAAGCTGTTGCCGAAAAGTGTGTTGCCCATTGTCTCACCCATTGTATATAATAAAAACTCGGCTTTTTATCAAAAATGCTAAAACCATACAAAAATGAAAACTCAGCCTGTACAGTATGTCAGGATGTAAAGGTTGGCAAAAATGGTCCGAAAATATTACGCTGAGAATTTTGGGACCATTTTGAATTTTTGAGAAATGAAGGACTCCGATTGGTCAATTCATAAAAAACGGCACCACAAGATGGTCAAAATTTATATTTATAATGAGTAGTAATGTCATGAGACCGTCTGACCTGTAATAAGACCCTAAAAAATTCTCAACTTAAAATTTGACCTCTTCAAAACTTTCAATAATCAGTTTAAAAAGTTACTACTTTAGTAGAGGGTCGTAATGAAGGAAAATTAGCATAACCTATGAGAGTCAGCCGGTAATCGAACTTTGGAAATATTTTTTTAAAATAGGCAGGAATCGGCATGGATCAATTTTACCAGTAGCCTTTTTCACACAAGATATTTTGACAATTCTCTTTGGTTTGTGGTAAATTGAATATCATATTGATAATATGATATGAATAATATCATATGATATTAATAATATAATATGAATAATATCATATTATGCCAGAGTCTAGAATGTAAATTCTTAGCTTTAACTAACTCGGGTATATTGTGCCGATAATCTACTTAATGGGAAGATTACCTTAATATACCCAATTTGATTAATTGCCGTAATTCAACTTGGTAGTTTTTTCACCATAATGTCATTTTTAGGGTCGTTGTCGCTAAAGACATTTTAAAGCCCCCGCTAGGAGGCTATTTTAAAGATCATTAAAATAACACTGGGAATTTTAAATATCGGCCAGAAAAAAGTGATTTTATATTATTTTTTTTGGATTATTCGACAAATTTACCGAACAGTTTTTTGGATTTTTCAACATTTTGATAATACACAAAATGTATCCGAAAAAATCACGAGACACCTTTAAATTTTCGGATACATACACAGAATATAGATCGGGATCTTTTCAGATATATTTTTGTGTCAATTATGATAAAAAATTGTTAAACCAAACTCATCCCAAGACTTTCGTGCAATTTTACACATAATTAAAATATGCAAAAATATTTGTGTAAAAAAAACTCATTGATTTAAACCTCACAATTGAAATATGACACCATTGAGCTCAACGAGGCTTGAAATCAGCTCTAGTACAGTATTTTTCGTTAAATTATTTATGATTTAAAGATCATGAATTGTAAGAAATTAATGTGGGATTGAATTTTTCTTGAAGTAACATTTCGGCGGCACGTTGACGCTGCGGAATTCCTCATTTTCAAGTTACAAAATAGTGCACAAAACCTGAGTGTTCGCAAGAGCTTAAAAATTAAGCAAAAATGTGATATTTTGACTACTGTGGTTTTCGTCTATAAGGACAGGTGAGATTTTCCAGAAATCGTCCTTATAGACGCACATCACATTACTGTATTTTGCATTTTGTAACTATCCTTGGGTTGACATGGGCAGAGCATTTGGTCTTAAGATAACGAGGACTGAGGTGATCATATGGTGAACATCAGCGATTGAAGTTGTGATTTTGGATGCAAGAACAAAACATTTACTTAATTCTAGATTACTCTCCACCATACATATCACGTGACCTTGAATGTGGCAGACACAGCAGTTATTGATATACCTTAAGATAAAGCTTAGTTTTAAGGGATTGAAAATCAAGGTTTGGTGCCATATATAATATATGATATATTGTCCTAATTTTAAAAAAAAATTTTAAATTGTTCGAAAGCCATTTATCGATGATATAAAATATTTTGACCCAAAATATTATCTTCTGATCTACGGTCAAAATTTTCTAAAAAACAGGTTTTTAATAAAATTTTTTTCGAAAAACAGGTGTTTTATGGATATTTTTCCGAAAACAGGTGTTTTGTAGAAATTTTTTCAGAAAATTAGGTGTTTTATAGGAATTTTTCTAAAAACAGGTGTTTTATAGAAATTTTGCCGAAAAACAGGTATTTGATAAAAATTGTCACAAAAAAGAGATTTTATAGAAATTTTCCAAAAAAAAGTGATATATAGAAATTTTTCGAAAAACGGATATTTTATAAATTTTTTTTCCGGAAACAGGTGTTTAAAAAAAAATTATCGAAATGCAGGTGTTTTATAAACTGAAAATTCTGAGGAAATTTTTTTGCTCTTTGATCTAATTTTCTAAAAATAGCATAGTGTTCAATTTTGTCCATATATTCCTTAGAGAGGGAAACGCCAAAATTAAGATCGCAGATTTTGCTCATATTTCGTTCATATTAACAGTATGATATTGTCCTTATAGACGGACACCACAGTAAAAAAGTAATTTTTGGTGTTTTTATTCAAAATTTGAAAAACAATTCTAACCTGCTTGATTTTTTAATTGTTGTTTCAATGTCTTCTGGATGAAATTGAAAACCTCGATGTTGAATATGCTCGTTCATGTTTCCAATAATATATAAATTTAAATCTTCTTCGCCATCTTTTTGCTCCAAAAAACCAAGCATACCTAATAAATTTTTATCATTTTTCTTGCAATTTTGAGAATTCTAAGGTAAGTTTTTTGTAGGTGCGACAGATTTCACTGTGCCACCACAGACGAACCGTATGAGAAAAAAGCTCAGATTAAAATTGTTTGATTGTTTTTTGCTCAATCGGTTAACCGGTAATTCACGGTTGAACCGATTATTTTTGGTTTCTCTTACGAGATTTAAAAATGATACAGTGATCAACAACTTCCAGTTTTAGGGACGAGTAATGACTCTTCATCGAAGAATTTAATTTCGTCATTATAAAAATCTCGCGAAAACTTTATTTTGAAATTTTATTTTTCAGTCATTGATGTAGTAGAATTTGTTCTTGTTGTCATTTGATACTCATATTGGGTCATTAACGATAAATTGAAAAGCTCGAAAATCAAAAAAAAAAGCTAATTATTATTTCAATTTGAAATGGTAAGACCGTTTTGTGAAATGATATCACAAAACGGTCTTCAGCATTCAAATGGAAACTAAAAAAACTTTTTTTGCAATTTTCGACATTTTTCGAGATTTTCAATTTATCGTTAATGACCCAATATGAGTATCAAATGAAACAAGAACAAATTCTAATAATAATGACTGAAAAATAAAATTTCAAAATAAAGTTTTCGTGAGATTTTTTATCACTGATATCTCATACGGTTTGGTTGTGGTGGCAAAGTCAAATCTGTCCCACCTAAAAAATACCGAAATGAACAAATTTTAAATGTCAGTATTTTGTGAAAACAAATCGTATTTTTGTCGCAAATAAAATATTTACCAGTTTTTGCCCATGCACCCTTATCATTTCCGACTTCGAGTTTTGTCAATAAAGTTTTTTGTAAATCTTCGACTGAAGTATGAGGCTGGCCACCGTAAGACGATACGAACGAGTTGCAAATCCAGTTTGCTCTAACCCATACCTTAAATCATTATGTTTAATTATAATTTATTTTCATTTTTTTTTTAAATATTTAAGTAATTTCAAATAATATTATCTACGACGTTTCGGAATTATTCCATTATCAATTTATACAGTGAACAAATTAAATAAATTCAAGACTTGGCGAATTCTAGAAGTTTAAAAAATATCCAGAGCAATTTCGTCCAAAGCAATTTTTATCGCCTTTAGAGTAAAAAAGATTGTGTTGTCCGTTTGATTTATTTGTGAACTTCGCCCATATTATTATGGTTTTTAAAATCCGTCAAAAATCGAGTCAAAAAAGAAAAAAAATACGACAGTAATTAATTATTTATAATACCTCGCCGAGACGACCAACTCCACATTGACCATTATTAGAAACGTCTGCTATAACTACTTCGGCACCAGGAATTAAAGATCCAGCTTCTGTAAATATATTTTTTTTATTTTGTAATAATTTTTCCGAAAAAACCTTAAAATATTCATTTGAAAATGTTCGAAGATTTTGATCTAAAAGTTAAAAAATCTTATATAACTTAAATAATAACTGGCTGAAAATTCAGTTCATTTAGAAAAAAAAAGTTTTTTATTTTAAAAAATATTTTTTATTTTAGAAAAAATATTTTTATTTTATTTAAAAAATGTTTTTGTATACAATTTTAATTTTTTTTGTTGCAATATCAGGATATTTGCAGGCCAGTTTAGATTCAGCCTCCTGTAAAATTTTCAGAGTTTTTATAATTAGTTTTTTAAAATAAACTTAATTTTAATTCATTTTTAATTTTCAAATTATGCGATTAAAAATTGTTCTTACCATGCAAAATTCTAGAATATTTGGATCCTTTGGCACTAAATTTGATTCTTCCGTTTTTTAGCGAGTTTAGATCGATACAGGTAGATTTTGTAATTTTGGCGATTCCACTTCGTAGAGTTAAAATTGGAATTGGAAGAAGTGAAATTGAAACTGAGATTGTTTTGGGACTTAGGCCGATTGATTCAAGCAGGATTGTAAGGCGATTTATAACATCTGTTGACGGTCGCACATTCTGATAAACAACTAAAAATAATTATAAATTAATCTTATTCGAACAATAAATAAAAAAAAACAATAATCCTTTATTATGACCTTCAGCAGTGTTATTTTCATAAGTTTTGCAGAATTCTAATTTTTCGGGGGGGAGCATAGGACGACGTTATCCGGACAACGGCCTACTGTGTAAAACGTCCCTGTACAACGGCCTATTATGGACAACAGCCTCATTTGTACAACGGCCCCCAAAAACAGGACATCGGCATTTTTTGTACAACGGCCCTATATTACAACGGCCCCTGAAAACTGCCCCCAATTTTTCTTATAAAAAATCAGTTATTATCTTTCTATACGTTAAACGTAAATACGTTTCCATTTAAAATCATTTTCAAGATTGACCATAATGTAAGCAAAATAATAAATTATCAAAGTCTGAAGTTTTTGCATATATGCATATTATTTATAAAAAATTAAATTGAAAAATTCCTAAATGTTTCACATAATTTTTTTTTTTTAATTTTTCGAAGTTTTTTTTTTAATTTTTCGAAGTTTTTTTTTTAATTTTTTCGAAGTTTTTTTAATTTTTACGAAGTTTTTTGATATATTTTTTTACCGGAAAACCCACAATTTAAAAAGTTGATAGATGTTGACAAGAATATTCTTGTCAACTTTTTTTTATCTTTTGAGTTTTCTAGTAAAAATTTTTCAAACGGAAATTACTTAAAAAAATGATAAAAAAAACTGCAAAAACTATTGAAAATAAACCACATAGTTTCTTAAAAGACTAGTGGGTTCAATTTCAAATCAAACAACTTATGAATTTTAATAAGCAGAAAACCCTATAAAAAAAGCTACCTTAGGTCTTCCAAGTGTAAAATTTTGTTAGTTTAAGACTTACCATTAAAACTCCTAACATTTTTTATTTTAATATTTTCGACTGAAGCTTGATTAATTTTCGAAATTTTTCTCGCACAGGATGCAGAAATAAAAACATCTCTGATATTTGGCAGCGTAAATTTGACCCATTCAATCGAGTTTTTCTCAATGTCGGACACATTATGGCAAACCAGATTGCACCTTGAGTAAACTGATAATCCCAAAAGAAATAAAAGTCCCACGCCGTGAGTAAAATCAGCGGCAATGTCAATATCTCGCCCAGGATAGACCTCAGTTTGATCCTTTATTCGGGTACGAAAGTTGAAAATTGTGTTTTCGAATTATTTTTTTTATAATCGAATCACCAAAAATAATTAGGAAAACAGTCGACAAAAATTTTCCCTGACCCCTTAAAATGCAAAAAAAATCCAAAAAAGTATGTGTTTTAAGGGATCACAGGGGATTATGTGCATTTTAAGGGGACGCATTTCAGGGAGTCAGGGACTGTAGTCAAGTTTCGACTCAAAAAATTAAATTTTTCGAATTTTTGAAAGATTTTTTTTTGCTGGGACAAATTGGTTTGGCAGTAAAGCGGCAAAAAATCACTATTTTTGCATTTTTGGCATAGAAAACTCTTTTTTTCAGAAATTATTGGATTCATGTACTTCAGAGCGCGATTAAGATTCTAAAAGAAACTTGAAAAATTCTTGACGGATAAAAATCTGAAAATTTTACCGAATGAAGATTTTTCTCAAAAAGGGCCTATTTCGCCTAATCAGCTTCACCAAAATGTGTATTGCGATTTGAAAATATACCTTTAGGATCAAAATCGCGCTCTGAAGTACATGAATCCAATAATTGTCTGAAAAAAAAGTTTTCTAGGCCGAAAATGCCAAAATAGTGATTTTTTGCCGCTTTTCTGCCAACCTGGACAAATTATTCCAAAGATCATAGGTTTTGGTGGTACTGTCCTTAGGTAGCTTTTTTTTAACTCCGCCCACCATACTCAGTCATTTTTCTCGAAGACCATACCAGATATCACCAAACGTTTTTTTGCTATGTGTAGCCAAGTAAATTTTTGGTGACCAAAACTTTTTGTTTTTCTGTCCTTCAACCGGTTGACCGGTAAATAAGGTGAATATTCGAAAAAAAAATGTATCCATAAATAAATTAATTTAAAATGTTGTTCTTTGCACGTTTTAGTTAATCAATTACCCTATCAACGGATTATTATCAAGAATCATACATTTCGATTGAAATAAACCAAAAAAAATGAGCTGACTGAGATTCGAACCTTGAACTCCGCGTTAGAACGTCATTTACCGGTCAACAAGTTGACCAAGAAAAAAACCAAAAGTTTTGGTCGCCACAAATTTACTTGGCTACACATAGCAAAAAACCGTTTGGTGATATCTGGTATGGTCTTCGAGATAAATGACTGAGTAAGGTGGGCGGAGTTAAAAAAAAGCTACCTCATCAAACTCTTTAACATTAATCAAATTAGGAAAAATTACATTTTTTATTTTTTCAACGATCAAATTTAATCCTGGTTCATAACAAAATTTCGGGTTTAGACTCAAAAATCTATTGGATACGAAAATGAAAACCAAATCACTTGGTTAAAAAAGTTGTCAAAAATAATAGCTGATAAGAATTAACTTGAAAAGTCAAATCTCTTTAAAAGCAACTGACTGGATTTTCATTATGAAAAATAAAACAAAATTATTCATAAATCATAACAATTACGGGGTCCTTTGGTCCTTTTTGGTCACTTTTTCAGCCAAAATTTGCATTTAATTCGGCTTTTGAAACCGCCTCATCCGATTGATTTCTTAGATAGCCCGAACTGACCACAAATATTCAGAAATAATTAACTGAAAAAATGGTCCGAATCAGACGATTGTTTCTTATTATTTTAAACAAAAACAATTAAACAATTTCAGTAATCTCGGAAAAAATAACAAAAATAGTTCGATTCTGACTAATTGTTTTTATTTTATTATTCACTCGATATTTGTGCTCAGTTTTAGCTGTCTAAGAACTTAATCGGATGAGTCTTTTTCAAACGCCGAATTCAATAAAAATTTTGGCTGAAAAAGTGGCAAAAACCAGAGGACCCCGTAATCGATAAGCCAAAATCATCCCAAATTGTTTTGAAAATAAAAAATGAAATTCGGTTTATTTTTTGTGAACCAGGTTTTAATTTCATTGCCGAAAAAATACAACTGGCAGTTTTTTCATTATTTTTCCAAAACGTCTTTTTATTATTTTTTCAATTTTTTTTATACAATAAATACAAAGTCCGTATCCTATCCTTCATTGATTGACATATATTAATGATATTTTTCCAGGAGAATTGACGTCCGACTAAAGCACCGATCGGAGATACTGCGTAGTCTATCAGACATCGAAGCTCAAGTGTTGGAGGTACATATGGGATACGAGATAGTGAGGAGTTCGATATAGCTTCCATTTTATGAGGATTTTCTAAAAATGTATATTAAAAATAGTGTCGTTTTTGTCTAAGCGGACGTTTTTGAAAATTTCAAAAACGTCCGCTTAGACGTAAAAAAAAACGTCCGCTTAGACGTAAATAAATTTTGAAATTTGAAAAAATGCGTAGGTTTTCGCCCAAAAAACAAAAAAAAGACACTAAAACGTCCGCTTAGACAAAATCGACAGTAATATAAAACATAATTTAAAATTTCAAGATTTCTTTTCGATTTTAGATGACAAATTAAAAATAAACTTGTGATAATTTTGAAAAAAAAATAATCTAAACTTTTTCGAAATATGATTTTTTTCGTATTTTTTCAAAAATTTTCTCATTTGAATTTTTTGAAACTTTCTTATGTTAAAATTATGTTAAAAATTCATAGGCATCTCGAAAAAAAAGTTATTTGAATTTTCTTTCAAAATTTCTATATTCCTATGAATTTTTTCAAAAATTTTCCGATCATTTAAAATAATTTGATTTTTCGGACTTTTAAAAATTATGTTTTTTTTAAACTTTTTGAAATATTTTACAGATCTTTTCTAAACATTTAATAATAAATTACAATTTAATTAAAAATTTCAGCCGACTCGAAAAATAAATTTGCTTTTTCGAAAAACTTTCAGATATCTCGAAAAATGATATTCAAGAAATTTTTGATATTTTGAATAATTTCATATTCCCTTTAAAATTTCATCTTATGGTCAACTATTAATAATTTAAAATAATTTTAAAAACTTCAGTTTTTTTATCGAAAATTTTCATTTTTTATAGAATTTTTTTTAAGAAAATTTTTAATAAATTATTTAGACAAAATATTCAAATAATGACAAGCTCGCATTTTGATATGATATATTTGATTGGCCATTAATTGAATATTTTTCAAAATTTATAATGTTTTACCTATCTCAATCATTTTTATATGTTTCTCAAAGCACATTTGGTACGTCTTTTTGCTTGAAGTTATAGCAAACGTTGCTTTTGACTGTTCCGCAACGCACTTTACAATCGCAACGCCATCAGACGACGCCTTTACCGGTATAGGTACAGCGCCTCGATACCAGCAGCCATAAACTGCACAAATAATTTTCATTGGGCACGAAAATGCAACAACTACTAAATCTCCATGAACAACATCGTTTTTCTCCAGAAGCAATGAGATTCTAGTTGAGGGTGAAAATTGTATTCAAAAAAATATTTTGCTAAAATATGGTAATAATAATAATATCGGCCAATAAAATAACAATGAACTGATTCTCAAATCTCTACGACCTCAAATTCGCCCTCTAGCGGTCGCTGAAATGCACTAAAATGAATCATCGGATCGACTCAATAGCTATGGCTAGCGTGTCCACCATTCGGCCATTTTGCGAAATGGGCAAAAATCGACCACTCTGGGTTGAACTTTCATACATGTATATGGGGTTTTATACAGAATTTTATGGCGCGTTTAGTGATGAGATTTTTTTTAAATACTTAATTAATGATGGACACGCTAGCTATGGCTTCATTACAAAGTAAAAACAATTCTTGAGTCAAATTATTTTTTAGAAAAATTCAGTGAAAAACCTTGAATTTAAAAAAAAATATAAAAACATGAAAATTTTGAAAAAAATATTGTGGAGAGGATTTTGCGGCGAAATAATACTTCAAGGTTCAATACAATAAGTTTCAAACCAAAATTATAAGGCTCGATGTAATTCTATATCTTGGGAAACGGGTTGGGAGTATAAAATATTTATCTTACAAGTTTTTTGCCCACACATTTGTCTTAAAAATTTTCAAAATTTTGATCAAATTTCTTTTGGGAAATATTATATTCCATTTTTTTGAGAGAACGGGCATTATCCTTAAAAATTAAAAAAAAATGAAGTTTTATCAGCTGAAAATGAAAATTTTAACAACTCATATTTGACCAGAAGAGGGCTCAACATATCCATTATATCCGGCGTAACACTAAAACTTATTGTCGTTACAAATAGGAATAAGTTTTGTGTTACCGCGGGATAATAATGGATATGTTATCAAAACCAGGGAAAAAACTCAGGAATAATTTTCACTTTTTCGCCCTAACCTTGTTGCATTTTTATGCAAGTCAGATGCCGATAGTTTGGGCCCACGATTTCTGCCACTTTCGGACGATTTTAACATTTCTTTTTGGCCAAAAAGCTCGACTAAATTCGAATCTTCGACGCCAGACGTAACGTAAGCGGCTAGTTGTTGAGGTAGCGTTTCAGTCGAGACCCGTTCTGGTCGGAGCTCACGACCACTTTTGTAGCTTAATGTTGTACCAGAAATAACAGAACCACAAACCATACCGGCAGCACCGACAACACAACCGGGAGCGATCGCATTTGGAAGAGAACTGAATTGAATTTTGCAGTTGGGAAAGTTTAAGGGGGTAATGTCGGCAAAATTTTGAAATGAGCCAGTTTTTAGAAAAGTCTTTTCAGTCTATTTTGTAAAAAAATAACATTTTGGGAAGTTATGGGGCGAAAATTTTTTTTCACAAGTGAAATTTCAAAAAAGCATATTTCGAAAAAGTATGGCGGTATTTTTTTTCAGAGCAGCTTTTTTCAGCAGGTCAGTTGCACGAGTTTTTCTTGAAGATGGCTGAACCGATTTTGAAAAATCCAAAAAAACATGAGAGACCAGGGTTCGATACGTCGCATGACGGGCTTTAATTTTTGGACCGGGACGCGGAATTCCGGTAATTACCGGTCAAATCTCAGCTTATCGGTTTCTCGAGAACTGTTTACACTAAAGGTCTAATTTTAGCGCGGAAATTTTTTTCCTATGCTTCAAAGGGTTAAAGCCCGAAAATTCAAATTAAAAAAATGAGCCGTGTGAGGTCATATTTTATGGCATATTAAGGAAATTTCATGACGAATATATACATGTACTGTCATATTTGGGTATAAGACAGGCAAATTTTTGTCGTTTTGTCCATGTGAAAACGTGTAGTTTTGTCCATATAAAAATAATCACTAAAAATGATCTTAAAAAACGCTAGAGAGCTAAAACTACAAGCCAAATTTGCGCACGACTTAGGCGCACCTCTCAAAAACAATTGAAACGAATCAGTCAGCTGTTTATTGTTTTTTTTAAATATATTTTAAAGAAAAAGTTCAAAATTTTTTTAAATTCGACAGTTACTGTCGGACAGTATTATTCTTTATTATTATGTCATTTTTTTACCTTTCAAGATTTCTCCAAGGTAGCGATAAGCAATATAAACTTTCGAGGGTGCCAGCTGAGAATTTTTCTTTTATCGTGGTTAAATCAAGAGTATTATCGGGCAACTGCGGTAATGAAAATGGAGCATGCAAAGATATGGCATAAGGAGCTATTGAATGAAATTGAATAATGGATTCGACAATTTGATCGATTAATTGCTGAATTTCATCGTCCAAATAAGCTTTAGTTGATAATTCAGCAGAAACAATCAGCTTATTTGAGCCTGCAATCGGGATCGAATAAACGTGCACACGCTGAAAAATAATGAGGTTTTATAAGATATCCCACATTTCAAGGCCAAATAGTTCGTAATTGGTACATACGATCTTTTTCGAATTTTGGGTCATTAACCTTCCGAGGCATATAGCCTTTTGAAAGGCTATTTTTTGAGCGCTTATTTCGAGTAAAGTAAAAGTGCTTGCAATTTTATTGTTCTCTAGTCGTCGAGATTAAGGATAGACATAAACTTAAACTTTGATAGTATGTAATTCACATTTTAACTTTATTAACTCTATAGAAAAGTGACATTTACAAATTGTGTTTCAACCTACGCAATTCTATTGTGAGTAAATGAGAGACGTCAGAACAAAAATAAATAAGGGAAAAGTTTAAGAATTAAATTTTCTATAAAGTGACTTCCTCAGAAATAACCTGCAATTTTCGGTCTTTAATCTACAGGTGTTTTCCAAAATAAAAACCTACGCAATTTATCGAAATCACTTTTAAAGAAATAGAAATTTACTCAAAGCCGTCAGGACAAAAGTTGAAAATGCAGCAGTTTCAGAAAAATTTTTCCTAAAAAATGAATCAGTCCGAAGCAACCTGCAATTTCTGGTCTGTAATTTACAGGTGTTTTTGAAAATAGCTTCATGCCTCGGAGGATTAAGAATGCTCACACTGCAAAGCCAGTTTTTTTTATTTCCGTTTGTTACCGGAAATTTTTGGTTTTTCAAAGCGACTCTGCCGTTTTGTTTTTGTTTCACAGAATATGATCAGAAAAAAAAATCTAAAATGAAGTCTGACACCGCTGGGTCATATTACACGTTTTATAAAATCATCAAAAATGAAATCTGACATAGCTGAGGGGTTATATAATATGACTCATTTTACACGATTTTGTTATATATGAACAAGAATAGTGAAATCAATCGAAAATTTAAGTATAAATGTAATTGTAGCTCACGAATCTGATGTAACTATCAAAAATTAAATCTAAGATCTTAACGATTTTTAATGAAAACTCCAGAATCCGCTCTAAAAAATCAAGGAATCCGACAACATAGTCAGGCGATATATACGTTTTTGCTGGACAGGGTGGGTTAACTTAAAAAAAAGCTACCTTAAATTAATGAACATTAAATTAAAACTTCTAAAAATCTTGAATACCGAAATTTTGTTATGGTCTTCTGGTGGTCAGAAAAAATTAAAACCTTCATTCTCAGCACCCTTTGAGGCGATATATAAGTTAGCTTAGCGTTCACGTTTTTAAGTGAAAAGGGTAAATCAGTTGCATCGAATGTTCTCGAGATGGCTCATCCGATTCCAAAAATCCAATTGTATCCAGCAGACAATGAGTTGATACCTGACAATTTATCATTTCAGACATTGGTCAAAAATCAAAGCCAAATGTAGCCTGGAGTTTCGAAAACCGGGGTTTAAACAATTGACCGGTCATCTGGTTCTTTAAAAATAGATAATTGTCAGGTATCAACTCATTGTCTGCTGGATACAATTGGGATTTTTGGAATCGATGAGCCATCTCCAAGAACCTTCGATGCAATGATTTACCTTTTCCACTTAAAAACGTGAAAGCTAAAGCTAAACTTATATATCGCCTCAAAGGTGCTGAGAATGAAGTTTTTAATTTTTTCTGACCACAGAAGACCATAACAAAATTTCGGTATTTTCAAGATTTTTAGAAGTTTTTAATTTTAATGTTCGTCGCAATTTGCTGTCGCAAAATGTCGTCGCAAAAATTGCCCTCCCCAAAAATGTATGTCGAAACATCCGGAAATCGAAAAAATTTGAAAATTTTCTAGAATTTGACCAAAATTTTTAAAATTATTTTTTTTTCAAATCGGTGTCAAAAAATAATGTTAATCTCTATTTTAAGGATGTGGGGCACGATAATTGAGATTTTCCAAAAACTTTTTTGATTACCCCATTTTGTAGAGAATTTCCACTGAGTTTTTTAAAGCCGAGGATTTTTCTGAATTTTGATTTTTTTTAAAAAAAGTAAGTTTGAGATTTTTTTTTCAAAAAAATGAAATTCGTATATTTTTCAGAAAACTTTTTTGATGCCCTATTTTGTAGAGAATTTTCCACTGAGTTTTTTAAAGCCTCGGATTTTTCTGAATTTTGAATTTTTTCCAAAAAAAGTAGGTTTTAGAAATTTATAGTTCAGAATTTCACCAAAACTGGAAATTCACATGTCGTTCCTGAGGACTTTGGAGAGGGAAATTGGAAAAAGGCTTCCATTTGACCTTAATTCACCTTTGCGGTGAATTCGGAGCACAAACTAAAAAAATTCTAAATATTTCAAGGAGGAGTAGGCTTTTGCGCGAGGCTCCAAATAAGCTGTTTTGACCACTAGAGGCAAATTTTGAAAAAAGGAATATATTATTTCTAAATTGCGAATATCAATAAAAAGTGATGAGAGATGATGAGGAGTAGGCTTTTTAGTGCTTTTAGGGACGCCTACTAAAAACCATATTTCTGAGCGTAGGTTGAGGTATCAGATGCTGTCTAAAGATACTGCACCTTCCTAAGAGTTGTACTACGTATTTGGAAAAAAAAAATAATTATTTCTGAAGCCGGTTTCTCAGAACTGCACTTGAAAATGTGTATAAAAAAGGAGCCCAATTATCGTGCCCCACATCCTTAATTTTTTGTCATTTATCTCCGTTTCCGATTTAGTTGAGTTAGGTGACACCCTAGACCACTCTATATTATTTAAAAATTATGACTGACCTGTCGGAAAATCATCCCACTTCTATCATCAGTTAAAATGGTTGCTAATAAATCCCATGCAAGCGCATTCAATGAATTATCTTTTGAGGACTGATCGAGATCTAGAGGAGCTACAGAAACGGCTTCTTCATTTGCACCAAATATCACCAGTCGTCCATTTTTCTGACATCCCATGAGACCAGTAGAAACCCAACTTCCATCAAGCCCTTCTATCACACGCTAACAAGAGGGTTGAAAATTTACAAAAAATAACGTAAAAATTTACTTTTTCAGGGATTTCAAAACAATAGGGCTAATAATCATTTTTCTGGAATTTTAAAAATTAGATCTACAGTAAGATGACTTTAAACGCACGGCCCGAGCCGGAAATTTTTTAAGGCGTATTTTTAAAGGCATTGGCGGAATTTTTACCTGCGTCGCCCGTCATTTTAAAGTCATCTTGGCAGCTTTTCTGTCGTCAAGGCCGTCCTAAGCGGCCGTCCGTTTAAAGTCATTTTAGTGTAACAATTTTTTTTCGATGATTTTAACAAATAGGCCTCATAATTTTGTTTTCCAAGATTCTAAAAAAATTGACAAATAATTTTATTTTTCGCATGATTTCAAAAGAATAGGCCCAATAATTTTGTTTTTCTATGCTTCAAAAATAGACGTTAGGGAGTTTGTTTAATTGCAACCCTACCCTTGTCAGCATGATTTCTCGAAGGCTATGAAGAGCGTATCGAGCAACGGATTTTGTCTATCATGTACACAAGTAAATTTGTATATGTAAACTTTTTTTTTCCAATTCAACCGGTTCACACGGTAATGATTTTTAACGAAAGTTCAGGAGTTTCGAATCTCAATAGGCACATTTTTTTTGCTATTTTTACCGAAATGTATTTCTTATTGATAATAATCGTTCTCTATGTCGAAACGGATTATCAGAAAAGTGGAAATAACTAATATTTCGTACGTACAATATTTCCCGAAAAAAAATTTTTCGAAAATTCCTAATGTTTTGCCTCAGAAAAACCGGTAATTTCAAAGCTATGTTGCCGGTGAACCGGTTAACCTAGAACAAAACAAAAAATTTTCCATATCACAAATTTACATGGGTTCGTGATAAGAAAATTGGTTTGTCGATATCAATTATGGCCTTCGAGAAATTATGCTGACAAGGGTGGGTTGCATTAAAAAAAAGCTATCTTATAATTCTGTTTTTCAAGGAAAAAATTGAAAAAAAAATGCAACCCTCACTGATATACATGAGCCGTAGCCGAACATAGTCCAACTAATTCGTTCAAATTTAAATAATCTGATTTGACAAAAACGGAACCAATCTCGCCACTTGAAACCGGTAAAATTGAATCTTCTGATGGTTTGGTAACAATAACTTTGATTTCGTTTGCTAAAGAAGTATATCCGGGCATTAAAAGGCATTTTGGGCTAGGGGTTTCTTCTAGTTCGGCGATACCGAGCTGAATCATTTGACGGCGAAATAATAAATTTGATGAGCTTTATATCAGTTAAAAAATGATTTTAAAACTATAGTAGGGTGTCCTATCAATAATACAAGAACTATTATAGCTGAAATTTTACCATATTGACCTCATTTTAAAAATATACTTTATAGACAAATTATTCTCTGATATCAGGAAAGCGCTAGAGAGCTAAAAAAACGAATAATATTTAAAATTCAAAACTGAAATGCAAGCTAAAAAAATATCAAAACCCGCTACATTATTATGGTCTGTGAAAATTGGTCTTTTTGGCCTCATGGTCAATAAGTAGGATAATCTATACGGTATAGTCTTTACGGTATAGACTATACCGTATAGATTATATTTACAGACTACAGTCGTGCTTATCTACAAGGACATGTTTGGTTTCTCGTTTTATTCATGTTAAAAACATGTTCCAAAAAGTCTTGCTCCTGGGGAAAAAACTCAAAGACGAAGAAATAAATTTAAAATTTGAATACCCGCTACATTATTATGGTCTTTGGTAATAAAAAAAATTCTCAAAAAATTAGCCTTTTCAAAATTACGTAGGTTTTGGTCAAATTTCGGCTCTATATAAAATGTCTTTTTAGACAAACTATTTTTAACTTTCCTAAGGCCATTTTCGGATTGTGCTAAAGTTTTAATGGTTCCGATAACTCCACCAATTTCACTCCATACAATTCCCTTTATACAATCTGATGGAATTTTGAATCTCTTATTCAAACAAGTCGCGGCCGTCGAGGCATAATTTAAGCAAGTTGGATTTTTTCCATCCAGTAGAAAAACATTTTTAAGAGAAGATAAATCGAGATTCGTATCTGCCACAGTCTGAGTAGCCCACGAAAACTCTCGAGCACGACAGAAAACAGAAGTAATAGAATGACGCTCGGAAATACGGGACCAAACTTCAGGTGTCTTTTTATTGGTTTCAAAATTTCTTCAGATTTATATCGATAACGGGGGCTCCCGCTCGTTTTTTACTAGATTTTAAGCCAAAATTTTTATATAATTCGGCTTTTGAAAACAACTCATCTGATTACATTCTTAGATAGCTCAAACTGAGCACAAATATCTTGTGAATGATAAAATAAAAAATCGGACCAATTTATTCTATATTTTTTACTAAGATTACTGAAATTGTTTAATTATTAGTTTTTCTGAAAAAAATTGGAAACAATGGTCGGATTCTAACCAATTTGTTTATTTTATTATTCTCTATGTAATCGGATAAGTTGTTTTCAAAAAACGAATTATATAAAAAATTNGATAAATAATTTTCATAATTAATGTTCCGAAATATTTTATCAAAAGTTTTTACAGGTTTTTGCTAGTGAAAAAACACGATTAACGTGGCGCACCCCTCGCTTCTGGCGCTGTAACTTTTGTTCTAAGCAAATTTCCGGGAAACCACTACATACTAAATCAAGGCAAGGTTTCATTGTATAATATATGTGAAAACAAAAAAAAGTTTTCGAGCGGATTTCGAGAAATTTTGATTTGAGTGACTTTAAAACAAGGTTTTAGACGTTATCTACTGTATTTTTAGAGAAGAATCAAATTTTGTTATAACAAAAAAAAAATAATTTGCGTACTGTATCAACGGTGAGTCCTACGTAAAATAAATGATATTCATAATAAATGTTCCGAAATATTTTATCGAAAGTGTTTACTGGTTTTTTATCCCTAGCGCGCCACCTGGTGGTTTCTGGACCGCGCGGACATGTCCATTGTCTTTTTTTTTGCTTAATTAACTATTGGTCAAAATTTCAGAGAATTTAATTTCGCGAGGGGGACTCCCTTAAGGTTTTGATTGAAAATAAAGCAAAATTCGAATTGTCACTATTTTTTTGTTAATTTCGAAAACTTTTCGATATATAAATAGTATTACTGTCACATTTGTCTAAGCGGACGTTTTTCAAATTTCAAAGAATCAGCTTATTATGGTTCTTGATATTTTTTTTGAGTCCAAAAAATTAAATAAAAATAGATTTTTTCCCCAAAAAACGCAAAAAAACACTAAAACGTCCGCTTATCAAAACAAAGATTATATTCTTGAATTAAAAACTATTTAAAAAAAAATGATAATTTTCGAAAACTGTGCTTCAAAACACTCATGTCCAGGTAGGTAATATCAAAATGGGCCACAGGTGAGGGTTAATTAGGGGGTACCGTAGAACGGCCATTTATGTACACATTAAAAATTACATCTTAACCGAATCAGATATAACTTTCAATTTCTTGCATTTATTATAAAGGCGAAAATATTTTATTCATCAGACATTGTCTGATAGACAAATTCAAAATAATTTTTGTTTTTCAAATTCAGTTGAACCACTTTCCTGTTTCGCCAGTTGTGGTGGCAGAATAAATAAATCGGATCCGAGATAAAGCGGCAGAAATATTCCACAAATCAAAAATTCATTCAGACTGGATTCGATAGCCAAAACTTTCTCCTGAGAATTTAAACACCAATGTTCCGCTAAAGTTGCCAATTGGATTGATAAGGATGGTTGTGATATTTTTACCGTTGTCGTCTGGCCCTCTAAGTGTCGAAATAGCAAAATTGAGGCGACGTTTATTCGAGGTGGGTCGACTCGCCATTTTTGAGGTGGGATTGTTTTTGACCCAACCGTGATTTTTATACCTGTCCAGATTGCGAATTTTTCACGCTCGTCTTTTTTTGAGGACAATCTGAAAGTTGAAAATTAAAAAATTGAAAGAACTTCATTATCGATAATTATGATAGACATCACATCATACCTTTTTATTCAAAACGCCATTTATTAAAAAAATATAAAAGCCATTCCAAAATTTTTAAGAAAAAGTGCCATTTATAAAAAAAATTGAAAAAAGTCATTTCAAAAATTTTGAAAAAAAACTTCATTCATATACAGCCTGAGTTTTATCGTTTACTGCGTTTTTTTTATTCCGCAAAAATACTTGATAGTGAGTGGTCAATATCCAAAAGACCTGTATCTAATTGGTTGATTTTTGCGGAATAAAAAAAACGCAGTAAACGAGAAAATTCAGGCTGTAATTGTAAAGGACTCTATATCGAAGCACCAGAGCCTATTATAGCCTTAAATTTGACCGCGGTTAACAGAAAGCACAAATTAGCTTGACGTACAAAAAAAATTTCAAGAGCAAATTTAAGAGGGACTATGTTCGCAAAAAACTAGGACTTAAAATTGGATATATCGAATATAATCCTTGTGCCTGCTTTCTCACTCACGCGTCATAACTGTGAAGTAGTGTGATTTGATTTGTCACTAGTCACAGTTATAACGTGTGAGTGAAAAAGCAGGTTGAAGTATAATCTTCGATATAACTTAGTTTAGTAGTTTATATACTTAAGGGGTATGCGACTCTGATTGACATTTTCTCGGTGAAGTAACTGAAACTAACAGTTCACGAGAAAAACCGAAAAATGCTGATTTGTAGATCTATCTTAATCTTGCGAAAAAGTACAATCACAAATTATTTTGACCATTACACAATAGGTACAGTAGTCGTAACAAGGTCACATTTTCTAAACTGCAAAAACTATCTCCTCCCAGACGGTAATATCAATCGAGCTCAAATTTTCACAGATCAACGTAACGATAGTATGTCAATCTTTGCTCGTTGGCTTTTTTTTGATCCGACGAACAAACAATTCTAGAACGCCAAATAACCGACGATTTTTCACAATTCAGACTTCAAAATCCTATTTCTCCTAGGATATATTTGGCAAAATGGCTCAATTTTTATCAAGTATTCCAAGAACAAATTGTAAGAGACTCTCGCGGCTATTTTTGAAATTTCCAGCTAAAACTCAAAATATGTTTTTTTTGATCATTCCCAAAAATTTCCGAAAAAAAAAGTGCTTCGATTTTTTCGAAAGTAGGCTCAAAAAGAAAGCAGTGAAAACACGATGAGAAAGTTGGCTTATGTCAAGTCGATATTTGAAGTTTTAAGTGTCAAATTGAGCAAACGTTATTTTTAACTTCATCTTTCAAAAATACTTAAAAAAAATGAAAAATGCAAAAATTCGAAAAAAATTTTTTGATGATTGGGTTCTTAGTACACTTAATTATCAACCCGTTATCAATTGGAGCATTTTTAATGCCTCTAAGGGTTTTTTTAATCAGGTCGAATACCCCTTAAGTAGCTTTGTCAAAGTTACTCAACTCTTTGCCCCCAATAACCATGCTTTAATCAGCAATATTTATTGGTTAAAATTAAAAGTCGGTTTTGAGAAACCGCTCATTTTTCAAAACCTATTGTTTGGAAATAAGTACAAATTTTCCTCAAATTTTTTTTTGGTTATTTGACACCCTAAAAATTGTATGGAAGAAACGAAAAAGCTGTAATTTGACCCCTTTAAAGATATAAATGACAAGAATTTGTCAAACATTTTCCGTTCAAAAATCTACCCAAGATATTGTCCGGTTCACGGGTCCTCTGATAAAAAAATGAACAAACTGTAAGTTGACTGGAAGAGCAAGGTTTAGTATGATGCGTGATACTGGTTGCTGGTAGTACTGCTGACCTACTTGACAGTTTTGTTCGATTTGCGAGATCTATTATGAATAAAAAGTTATTTTAAAATAAGTCTAAAACATTTATGGAAAAATCACAATTTTAACCTCGAATTATGTAGCCTCCCGGCGGACCCTGACGGTACTTACCCGATTCGCTTACGGATCAATAAAACTAACCTACAAATGGCAGGGGTGGTAAGAATGAGCTTAACACCAAAACTCCTCAGCTGTAGGGCGACACCAGGTGAGCAACTTCCCGGCATTGGTAAATTAACCACATTTATCCCGGCCATAAGACAGCCAAATAATGCGGTTAAATAATCCAGATCAATATTGGGGAAACAAATACCAACAGTTGATCCAACAGGCAATTGAAGGGTATCCTGGGAAACGTTGAAAATTTTGAAATTTTGAAAAAACACAATTAAAAGTTTAAATTTATACCAAAAAACGTCATTCAAATAATTTTGAAAGGACTTTAAATCGAAAATTTCGAGAAAAAACGTATTTATCATTGTTTTAGAAGAAACGTTTAAAAATTTGAAATTTTGAAATGATACATTTTTGAGAAATAAGTCATTTCTAAAATTTTGAATAAACATCATTTTAAAAATTATTTGAAGGACTATTACCTTTTTTTTTGAAAAAACGTCATTTCGAAAAGTCTTTCTCATACCTTTGAAAGTACTTTATAATCGAAAATTATGCTGAAAAGTTATTAGAATTCTCTTTTAAAACGTTAAAAAACATACGAAATTTTTGTTAGAAGGTTTTACTAATACTTTCGAAAATTTCATGACTCGCGGATGTTAGACACACTTGAATGGCGTTAGTAAAAAACGACGCCAAAGTTTATCTGAAATTTCCGGAATAACTTTTCAACCAATATTTTTTATGATAATACCATGTATAGCGTACATGTATAGGTCAGAAAAAAAAATTAATAATGACGTTTTTCTCAGAATTTTTCAAAAATTTCCATGCTTGCCTTAAAACTGTTTTATCGGAAATGCATTAATTGTATTTTTAAATAATAAATTACAGTAAGAACTATGCTGTAAGAATTTTTTTTTTAGTTTTGTCTTCAAATACGCTCTCCGTGATTCTATAAATAATAATTCCTCCTCTTATACTGTATAAGTAATACACGACCCTTTTTTAATCTGAATTAATTGCGTAGGTTTATAGCTTATTTCTTATCGAGCTGAAAGCCACAGCTAACATAAGTTGGCTCTTAAAACAATTTCTTGACGTGTGGGTTTTGAACTTATCCAACTTAAAGGCTTAACCTCTTGTTGTCTAAACAAAATCATTATAAAGGAATTTTAATTCAAACAAACATCATCTTTTGACGTTTTTTGTTTAAAAATAAGCAACATTTTCCTGCATTTGTCTGGCTATTGCTTTTAAGCGAAAGAAAAATTTCATTCTGGACCAGGTTCGAATTTTTCCGCCAGTTCGCCAGCAAGTTATTTTGCCACCTCCACTTATAGTAGGGTGGGAAACGAAAAAAAAATTGATAAAAATATTTATTTAATTTTCAATATTTTACAGTAAAAAAAAGGTAAATGGAAGAATGTTTTTATCGTCGAAAATTTAAAAAATAATTAAAATTTTAAACCTTTCAAACTTAAAAAAATCTAAATGGAAGAATGTTTTTTACGTCGAAAATACATGTATTATTTTTGGAAACGTTCGGCGAAAAAAACATTTTACCACATTTTAAATTTATTTTACAGAAATTAACCCTTCTTTTTGTAACGTTGGAGCGGTTTTCGTGAAACTGATAATTTCAAGTTAAAAAACCAGTAAAATAGCGTAAATAAAAAATGGCTCTGTAGTGCCATAGCCGGAGAAAAGTTATATATGACCCAGCATATCAAAAATATCACATTTGCTGATTCCGACTTGAATGAAACTCCGTTTAGAAAAATCTTAAAAATGAACCTAAAGTTTTTTTTTATTAAATTTGTGAAAATTTCAGTTACATAATTATACAAATTTTATAAATATAATTATATGTAACAATTGTTTTATGCAAACATCACCATAATTTTATAAATATATTTATACTTTATTTTTCAAAAAAATCGCATTCTTTCAATCGAATTTTTCACGTTTTTCAAGAGTTTCCAAAATTTTGATATTTTTTAAATATTGAAATTTCAAAATTACTTAAATTTTGGAAAGCCACCTTTAAAAAATCAATTAAAACCTCACGACTTTACAAATAGATAAATACTGTCGTATTTGTCTAAGCGGACGTTTTTGAAAATTTAAAACATAAAATCTACCGTTTTTATAAATTTTGAGAAAAATAGATAAAATCCGGGTTAAAATCGGAAATATTGATTTTGCCGTTCCCACCATAACTTATAATGCCTTCCATGAGGCCAAGAGTTATCGAATTTTTTCTATCTGGTCCGGATATAACATGATTTTGAGAAGGATTGCATTCTTCAGAATTTGCAGATTGAGATAGTTTCTTTCGAACACGGGCAGGAGAGCGGATACATAGGGTGTCACGGTAATAGTCACATAGTTGCCTTTCTATACAAAGGTTACATATTTACTAGTTTGTTTTTGGTTTGTAAGTACAATATGGCACCAAGGTGAATATTGTCCTTATTTTGAAAAAAAAATGGTCAAAACAGAAGAAAGGCGGCAGAGAGCTAAAAAAAATTGAAAATTTTCGGTTAAAGATTTTTCAGTATTAAAAAATTATGGAAAATCTTTCAGAATTCAAATTTGTAAGGAAATTTTATAAAAATGGCATGTCTGACAAAAAAAATGATCGAAATGCGGAAAGATTATTCGCGATTTCGAAAAAATGTCAGTTTTTATTCAAAATTTTTTTAAAACGCTTTTTACAATTTTCTTGAAAAACAATTTTTTTTTAAAACTGTTTTTTTAACTTTTTCATAAGATTTTTTTTTAAATAAAAATAAATTTCGAAATTTTCTTGAAAATTTTTTTTGTGAATAAATAACCAATTCCTTTGGGCCTGGCAAGCGTTTCAAGAAGGGATTGAATTTTTGGGGATACGGCACTTTTTGAACTTGGCGCATTTTCTGGAACAAGGTCAGGTCGGGATATTTTATGATCAGAATGATTTGTTGAGGATGATTGCTTAGATGAATAAGATGATGATCGAATATGACTGAAACAGGGAATCAATAAATTATTCATCACAAAAAAACTGTGACAATACTCGACTCTGAAAATCAATTAATAAGGGGTAAAGATGTCTGAGCAATATAATCACCATCTGCCGAAAGATTAACTTTCGTAAGGAATTTAAAAAGTGGCGGAAACGTATGTGAGGGTTAACTACTGTACTTTCAGAGAAAAATTTTGACGGCCGAACCGTTTTTATAGCTTAGGTCGTTTTTTTCGGTTGGGCCCACCTTAAGGGCTATCTGTTCTGATGAGAACTAGACTAGATAGCGACAAACGGTTTTCTGCATCTGAATTTTAACCGAATTTGTAGTGGTAGAAATTTTTCTTTTTTTCCCGGTGATTACCAGTACCGGTAATCGCAAAAAATCGGTTTTTTAGGTCATTTTGAGCATTTCAATGACTGATTTCGGTCACGTGATCAACCTAGGAAGCCAAAAAAAATTTCTACCGCATATTTTTTTTTCCAAGGTTCACATGCAGAAAACCATTTGTCCTATGCTCGCTGATACTCTTGTCTAGTTCTCCCAGTCGAAATCACAATGGTCCAACCGAAAAAAAATCGACCTCAGGTTGTTTTTAAGACTGTGATTTCGACTGGGAGAACTAGACAAGATAGCGACAAATGTTTTTTGCATGTGAAACTCTATAAAAAATATACGGCAGAAAATTGTGTTGGCTTCCTAGGTTGATCACGTGACCGGAAATTGCTCAAAATTACTGAAAAAAGGAAAAAATTTGCACCATTACAAATTCTGTCAAGATTCAGATGCCAAAACTGTTTATCGCTATTTTTAAACCTAAAGTTAATTTTTTTTTAATTATTTGATATCGATGGAAAAACAGACTTTCATTTTTTCCGAACCCACTGTAGCTTCTATGAGTATAAATATTTTCCTTATTTAGAAAAATATAAAGAAGGCGCCAGAGAGCTACAAATTTTATCAGAGTTTTGCCGATTTTGAGAATTTCGACTTTTTTTATTAATTCCCGTTAACTTATATTCAATTCGTCGTCATCATCGCTATCAATATCGTCTGTATTAGATATAAGAAGAGATTGGTTAACAAATTCTTCGATAAATTGTTGGGCATTTTTAACTTCTGCATGTTTCGATTCGACTGACCTCCTAGGAGGTGGAACCGGCGCTGTTTCCGGCATTTTTGGACGTCAGGTTCCGCAAGTCACATTCTAGAATGGACTGAAATATTTGTTAATATGAGAACACATTTTAGTTACATGTGATGGTTTTAAGAAGTTTTTTATAATGTTATCAAATTTAATTTTTGAAAAACTCAACAATTTTCTTGATATTTTAACATACAGTATGTAAGATTTTTGCTCCTATTTTTCAAATTTGGCTAACTTGCTATCCGCCAATGAGAACGATCAATTTTGGCAAATACCTACGTTTTTTCCAGATTTAACCAATCAAAACGGTGGAATTCAGATTGAGCCAAATTGGAAAAATAGGAGCAAAAATCTTACACCCTGTATTATTTTTTACAGTAATTTTTTCAGCATATATGCAAAACTAAACCCTATGATATCATTGATATGTGGTTTTCAAAAACTTTTAGATTTTCCTGAAAAATCTAGAATTTTTCTAAAGTTGTAACATATAACTTGGGAAGTTACAATAGAAAATACGTTTTTTAAAATTTTCAATAATATTCTCGTATTAAAACAATGAATTTTGGGTTGATTTCAACTTTTAATCTAAAATATCAACAAAAAATATCTTATAAAACCATGAAAAATAACAGAAATGACAATTAATTGTAATAATTAGGTAGAATTGTTGAAAATTCTGCAATTTGGATTTTATGATGAGGTTTACATTATTTGCTTCTTGAAATTTTAAGTATGTAATCGTTAAACATAAAATGTCTCTTCGAGAGCAAACAAAGCAATTTACTGCAAAATTTCTATTCAAAATTAAATTTCCACAATAAATTTTATAATATCCGTTAGGGTTACTTCAGGGCCAAATCCTATATTCTCAAATACAATGGCATAACTTTTCACAAACGTAAAATTATATCGCCAAGATCAAAATGATATCGAATTGTTATTTGAAAAACTGATTTTTTTTAAATTAAGGGATAACATAGATTTTTATCGCAAATACTCTTGTTTTTAACTATAATTTCTCGAAAAATCATAAATTGATAAAAACCGCTTCTAGAACCACAAGATTCACCTGTTTGTGCTTGACAAAAAACTTCGAAATTATTTGTCCAAATTGAAGGAGGCGTTAGATTTTTTATTACTTTTATAATTTTTTCGGATATTGTATGATCAACTACTTCAGTACAAAAAAAGATTTCGTATATTAACATCTAGAAGTTTGCGTCAATTAACACACAAATTCGGAGGGGCGCGCAGCCCCCATAATAATAATGACAAAAAACATGTTTCATAAGTTACAATAATTTCAATTTTATCATAAAAGCATTTCAAATTCCCTAAAACAGGCCTTTCAAAAAAGAGCACCCCATTAGTTAAATATTAGGGATTTATATAGATGGCCACAAAGCACCCGCTTTTTATCATGGCATAATCCAAACAGATTATGACAAATTTATTCTGAATTACGGAATTACTCGATCATAAATTTTTGATTAGGAGTTGATGATTCGTAAACTTTTTTTATCTACTTCAATATGAAAGTTAAACGTTTTTTATTTTGATGACTTAAAACTATTACTGTATGAACTCAGTAGGTGATAATTTTCAAGTCATCTAAATCAAAAAAGTTTAATTTTCCTACTGAGTAAGTTCAACTTAGTTGATTGATGACTAATTAAATTTTTGATTAGTAAATCTAATCAGTGAACTATTCGTACGTGCCTTAAAAATAAATAAATATTCATCATGTCTTGCACCTGTATCGATTCAAAGACGCAAAATTTCTTTAGTTAGGACGGCTATTTGAATCCGGCTATCAATGATATTGATATTTATTTTCCAAACAACAGTTTCATGCTGATTCGCTGTAACAAAAGTAGGTCATGAAGTCGATCATGAGTATTTTTAGCATTTTTAATGTGCAGAACTCGCATAAATTCTCAAAAACAAATTTTCGATGTACATGATCTATCAATGCTAGGCTATCTGATAGCCGCTATCATGTACATCGAAAATTTGTTTTTGAGAATTTATGCGAGTTCTGCACATTTAAAATGCTAAAATTACTCATGATCTTCTTCATGACCTACTTTTGTTAAAGCGAATCAACATGAAACTGTTGTTTGGAAAATAATTTATATCAATTACGGGGGTTTTCTGGTGATTTTTTACTAGTTTTTAAGCCAATTTTTTTATTTAATTCGGCTTTAGAAAAAAACTCATCCGATAACATTCTTAGATAGCTCAAACTGAGCACAAATATCTAGTGAAAAATAAAATAAAAAAATTGGTTCGAAAGAGAGATTTGACGGCCGGTTACAGAAAAGCACAAATTAGCTTGACGTACAAAAAAATTCAAAGAGCAAATTTAAAGAGGGACTATGTACGCAAAAAACTAGGACTTAAAATTGGATATATATACTATCATATCAATATAATCCTTGTGCCTGCTTCCTCACCTCCATAAACTGTGAAGTAGTGGATTTGAATTTGTTCCACTAGTCACAGATAACCGTGTGAGGAAAAAGCAGGTTGAAGTAATCTCGATATAACTTTAGTTTAGTGTTTATAACTTAAGGGGTATGCGACTCTGATTGACATTTTCTCGGTGAAGTAACTGAAACTAACAGTTCACGAGAAAACCGAAAAATGCTGATTTGGTAGATCTATCCTTAATCTTGCGAAAAAGTACAATCACAAATTATATTTGACCATTACACAATAGGTACAGTAGTCGTAACAAGGTCACATTTTCTAAACTGCAAAAACTATCTCCTCCCAGACGGTATATCAATCGAGCTCAAATTTTCACAGATCAACGTAACGATAGTATGTCAATCTTTGCTCGTTGGCTTTTTTTGATCCGACGAACAAACAATTCTAGAACGCCAAATAACCGACGATTTTTCACAATTCAGACTTCAAAATCCTATTTCTCCTAGGATATATTTGGCAAAATGGCTCAATTTTTATCAAGTATTCCAAGAACAAATTGTAAGAGACTCTCGCGGCTATTTTTGAAATTTCCAGCTAAAACTCAAAATATGTTTTTTTTGATCATTCCCAAAAATTTCCGAAAAAAAAAGTGCTTCGATTTTTTCGAAAGTAGGCTCAAAAAGAAAGCAGTGAAAACACGATGAGAAAGTTGGCTTATGTCAAGTCGATATTTGAAGTTTTAAGTGTCAAATTCGAGCAAACGTTATTTTTAACTTCATCTTTCAAAAATACTTAAAAAAAATGAAAAATGCAAAAATTCGAAAAAAATTTTTTGATGATTGGGTTCTTAGTACACTTAATTATCAACCCGTTATCAATTGGAGCATTTTTAATGCCTCTAAGGGTTTTTTTAATCAGGTCGAATACCCCTTAAGTAGCTTTGTCAAAGTTACTCAACTCTTTGCCCCCATACCATGCTTTAATCAGCAAATTTATTGGTTGAAATTAAAAGTCGGTTTTGAGAAACCGCTCATTTTTCAAAACCTATTGTTTGGAAAATAAGTACAAATTTTCCTCAAATTTTTTTGGTTATTTGCACACCTTAAAATTGTATGGAAGAAACGAAAAAGCGGTAATTGACCCCTTTAAAGATTAAATGACAAGAATTGTCAAACATTTTCCCGTTCAAAAATCTACCCAAGATATTGTCCGGTTCACGGGTCCTCTGATAAAAAAATGAACAAACTGTAAGTTGACTGGAAGAGCAAGGTTCAGTATATGCGTGATACTGGTTGCTGGTAGTTACTGCTGACCTACTTGACAGTTTTGTTCGATTTGCGAGATCTATATGAATAAAAAGTTATTTAAAAATAAGTCTAAAACATTAATGGAAAATCACAATTTTAACCTCGAATTATGTAGCCTCGCCGGCGGACCCTGACGTACTTTACCCGATTCGCTTACGGATCAATAAAACTAACCTACAAATGGCAGGGGTGGTAGAATGAGCTTAACACCAAAACTCCTCAGCTGTAGGGCGACACCAGTGAGCAACTTCCCGGCATTGGTAAATTAATAACCACATTACCCGACCACATAAGACAGCCAAATAATGCGGTTAATAATCCAGATCAAATATGGGAAACAAATACCAAACAGTTGATCCAACAGGCAATTGGAAGGGTATCCTGGGAAACGTTGAAAATTTGGATTTTGAAAAAACACAATTAAAAGTTTAAATTTATACCAAAAAACGTCATTCAAATAATTTTGAAAGGACTTTAAATCGAAATTTCGAGAAAAACGTATTATCATTGTTAGAAAGAAAACGTTTAAAAATTTGAATTTGAAATGATACATTTTTTGAGAAATAAGTCATTTCTAAAATTTTGAATAAACATCATTTTAAAAATTATTTAAGGGGCACAATTACATTTTTTTGATAAAACGTCATTCGAAAAGTCTTCTCATACCTTTGAAAGTCTTTCTAATCGAAAAATTATGCTGAAAGTATTAGAATTCTCTAAAACGTTAAAAAAACATGAGCGAAATTTTTGTTGAAGGTTTTACTTATACTTTCGAAAATTCATGACTCGCGGATGTTAGACACACTTGAATGGCGTTAGTAAAAAACGACGTCAACTTTACTCTGAAATTTCCGGAATAACTTTTCAACCAATATTTTTTAATGAAAATATACCATAAGTATAGCGTAACAGTATAGTCAGAAAAAAAAAATTTAATAATGACGTTTTTCTCAGAATTTTTCATAAAAATTTCCATGCTTGCCTTAAAACTGTTTTATCGAAATGCATTAATTGTTTTTTAAATAATAAATTACAGTAAGAACTATGCTGTAAGAATTTTTTTTAGTTTTGTCTCAAAATACGCTCTCCGTGATTCATAAAATAAAATTTCCTCCTCTTATACTGTATAAGTAATACACGACCCTTTTTTAATCTGAATTAATTGCGTAGGTTTATAGCTTATTTCTTATCGAGCTGAAAGCCACAGCTAACATAAGTTGGCTCTTAAAACAATTTCTTGACGTGTGGGTTTTGAACTTATCCAACTTAAGGCTAACCTCTTGTTGTCTAAACAAAATCATTATAAAGGAATTTTAATTCAAACAACATCATCTTTTGACGTTTTTTGTTTAAAAATAAGCAACATTTCCCTGCATTGTCTGGCATTGCTTTAAGCGAAAGAAAAATTTCATTCTGGACCAGGTTCGAATTTTCCGCAGTTCGCCCAAGCATATTTGCCACTCAACTTATAATAGGGTGGGAAACGAAAAAAAAATTGATAAAAATATTATTTAATTTTCAATATTTTACAGTAAAAAAAAGTAAATGAAGAATGTTTTTATCGTCGAAAATTAAAAAACTAATTAAAATTTTAACCTTTCAAACCTAAAAAATCTAAAATGGAAGAATGTTTTTACGGTCGAAAATACATGTATTATTTTGGAAACGTTCGGCGAAAAAAACATTTTACCACATTTTAAATTTATTTACAGAAATTAACCCTTCTTTTGGAACGTTGGAGCGGTTTTCGTGAAACTGATAACTTCAAGTTAAAAAACCAGTAAAACAATAGCGTAAATAAAAAAATGGCTCTGTAGTGCCATAGCCGGAGAAAAGTTATATATGACCCAGCAATATCAAAAATACAACATCTGCTGATTCCGACTTGTAATGAAACTCCGTTTAGAAAATCCTAAAAATGAACCTAAAGTTTTTTTTTTATTAAATTTGTGAAATTTCAGTTACATAATTATACCAAATTTTTATAAATATACATTATATGTAACAATTGTTTTATGCAAACATCACCATAATTTTTATAAATAATTTATACTTTATTTTTCAAAAAAATCGGACTCTTCATCGAATTTTTCATGTTTTTCAAGAGTTCCAAAATTTTGAATATTTTTAAATATTGAAATTTCAAATTACTTAATTTGGAAAGCCACCTTTAAAAAATCAATTAAAACCTCACGACTTAACAAAATAGATAATACTGTCGTATTTGTCTAAGCGGACCGTTTTGAAAATTTAAAACATAAAATCTACCGTTTTATAAATTTGAGAAAATAGATAAAATCCGGGTTAAAATCGGAAAATATGATTTTGCCGTTCCCACCATAACTTATAATGCCTTCCATGAGCCAAGAGTTATCGAATTTTTTCCTATCTGGTCCGGATATAACATGATTTTGAGAAGATGCATTCTTCAGAATTTGCAGATTGAGATAGTTTCTTTCGAACACGGGCAGAGAGAGCGGATACATAGGGTGTCACGGTAAATAGTCACATAGTTGCCTTCTATACAAAGTTACATATTTACTAGTGTGTTTTGGTTTGTAAGTACAATATGGCACCAAGGTGAATAGTTGTCCTTATTTGAAAAAAAAAATGGTCAAAACAGAAGAAAGGCGGCAGAGAGCTAAAAAAAATGAAAATTTTCGGTTAAGATTTTTTCAGTAATTAAAAAATTAAATGGAAAATTCTTCAGAATTCAAATTTGTAAGGAAATTTTATAAAAATGGCATGTCTGACACAAAAAAATGATCGAAATGCGGAAAGATTTTCGCGATTCAAAAAATGTCAGTTTTTATTCAAAATTTTTTTAAAAAACGCTTTTTACAATTTTCTTGAAAAAATTTTTTTTAAAACTGTTTTTTAACTTTTTCATAAGATTTTTTAAATAAAATAAATTTCGAATTTTCTTGAAAATTTTTTTGTGAATAAATAACCAATTCCTTTGGGCCGGCAAGCGTCTCAAGAAGGGATTGAATTTTGGGGATACGGCAACTTTTTGAACTTGGCGCATTTTCTGGAACAAGGTCAGGTCGGATATTTATGATCAGAATGATTTGTTGAGGATGATTGCTTAGATGAATAAGATGATGATCGAAATATGACTGAAACAGGGAATCAATAAATTATTCATCCACAAAAAACACTGTGACAATACTCGACTCTGAAATCATTATAAAGGGGTAAAGATGTCTAGCAATATAATCACCATCTGCCGAAAGATTAACTTTCGTAAGGAATTTAAAAGTGGCGGAAACGTATGTGAGGGTTAATCTCCCTGTACTTTCAGAGAAAATTTTGACGGCCGAACCGTTTTTAAAGCTTAGGTCGTTTTTTTCGGTTGGCCCACCTAAGGGGTATCTGTTCTAGAGAACTAGACTAGATAGCGACAAACGGTTTCTGCATCTGAATTTAACCGAATTTGTAGTGGTAGAAATTTTTCTTTTTTTTCCCGGTGATTACCAGTAACCGGTAATCGCAAAAAATCGGTTTTTAGGTCATTTTGAGCAATTTCAATGACTGATTTCGGTCACGTGATCAACCTAGGAAGCCAAAAAAATTTCTACCGCATATTTTTTTTTCCAAGGTTTCACATGCAGAAAACCATTTGTCTCGCTATCTTGTCTAGTTCTCCCAGTCGAATCACAATGGCAACCGAAAAAAAATCGACCTCAGGTTGTTTTTAAGACTGTGATTTCGACTGGAGAACTAGACAAGATAGCGACAAAGTGTTTTTTGCATGTGAAACCTCTATAAAAAATATACGGCAGAAAATTGTGTTTGGCTTCCTAGGTTGATCACGTGACCGGAATTGCTCAAAATTACTGAAAAAGGAAAAATTTGCACCATTACAAACTTGTCAAGATTCAGATGCCAAAACTGTTTATCGCCATTTTTAAACCTAAAAGTTCATTTTTTTTTAATTCTTTGATAATCGATGGAAAAACAGACTTTCATTTTTTCGAAACCCACTGTAGCTTCTATGAGTATAATATGTTTCCTTATTAGAAAAATATAAAGAAGGCGGCCAAGAGAGCTACAAATTTATCAGAGTTTGCAATTTGAGAATTCGACTTTTTTTATTAATTCCCGTTAACTATATTCAATTCGTCGTCATCATCGCTATCAATATCGTCTGTATTAGATAAAGAAAGATTGGTTAACAAATTCTTCGATAAATTGTTGGCATTTTTAAACTTCTGCATGTCGATTCGACTGACCTCCTAGGGTGGAACCGGCGCTGTTCCGGCATTTTTGGAGTCAGGTTCCGCAAGTCCACATTCTAGACATGGACTGAAAATATTGTTAATAATGAGAACCACATTTTAGTTACATGTGATGGTTTTAAGAAGTTTTTTATAATGTTATCAATTAATTTTTGAAAAACCTCAACAATTTTTCTTGATATTTTAACATACAGTATGTAAGATTTTTGCTCCAATTTTTCAAATTTGGCTAACTTGCAATCCGCCAATGAGAACGTCATTTTGGCAAATACTACGTTTTTTCCAGATTTAACCAATCAAAACGGTGAGAATCAGAATTGAGCCAAAATGGGAAAAAATAGGAGCAAAAATCTTACAACCCTGTATTATTTTATACAGTAATTTTGCAGCATATATGCAAAACTAAACCCTATGATATCATTGATATGTGGTTTTCAAAAACTTTTAGATTTTCCTGAAAATCTAGAATTTTTCTAAATTTGTACTTGTAAACATACCGAATGTGTTTTAGCTTTTGGGGTTCCGGGAGATTGAAACGCCCTTAATATTAACTAACCAAGTCGCGCTCTGATGTAACCGTGAATCTCTCGGAACACCCAAAAGCTAAACACATTGGTAAAAACTGGGAAGTTACAATAGAAAATACGTTTTTTTAATTTCAATAATATCTCGTATTAAAACAATCAATTTGGGTTGATTTCAACTTTTAATCTAAAAATATCAACAAAAATATCTTTATAAAACCATGAAAAATAACAGAAATGACAATTAATTGTAATAATTAGGTAGAATTGTTGAAAATTCTGCAATTTGGATTTTATGATGAGGTTTACATTATTTGCTTCTTTTGGAAATTTAAAGTATGTAATCGTTTAAACATAAAATGTCTCTCGAGAGCAAACAAACCAATTTACTGCAAAATTTCTATTCAAAATTAAATTTCCACAATAAATTTATAACAATCCGTTAGGGTTACTTCAGGGCCAAATCCTATATTCTCAAATACAATGGCATCACTTTTCACAAAACGTAAAATTAATCGCCAAGATCAAAATATATCGAATTGTTATTTGAAAAACTGATTTTTTTACAATTAAGGAAACACGAAAACAGATTTTATCGCAATACCTTGTTTTTAACTATATATTTGCTCGAAAAATCATAAATTGGATAAAAACCTGCTTCTAGAACCAACAAAGCTCACACTGTTGTGTCTTGACAAAGAAAAACTTCAAATTATTTGTCCAAATTGAAGGAAGGCGTTAGATTTTTTATTACTTTGTTATAAATTTTTCGGATATTGTATGATCAAACTACTTCAGTACAAAAAAAGTATTTCGTATATTAAACCATCTAGAAGTTTGCGTCAATTAACACACAAATTCGGAGGGCGCGGCGCAGCCCCCATATAATAAGTGACAAAAAACATGTTTCAATAAGTTACAATAATCAATTTATCATAAAAGCATTTAACATCTTAAAACAGGCCTTCTTCAAAAAAGAGCACCCCATTAAGTTGAAATATTAGGGATTTATATAGATGGCCACAAAAGCCACCCGCTTTTTATCATGGCATAATCCAAACAGATTATGCACAAATTTATTCCTGAATTACGGAGTTACTCGATCATAAATTTTGATTAAGGAGTTGATGATTCGTAAACCTTTTTTTATCTACGTTCATTCAATCATGAAAGTTAAACGTTTTTTATTTTGCATGACTTAAAACTATAACTGTATGAACCAGTAGTGATAATTTCAAAGTCATCTAATCAAAAAAAGTTTAATTTTCCTACTGAGTAAAGTTCAACTTAGTTGATTTGATGACTAATTAAAAATTTTTGATTAGTAAATCTAATCAGTGAACTATCCGTAACCGGCCCTAAAAATAACTAATATCACTCATGTCTTGCACTTATCGATTAAAGACGCAAAATTTCTTTAGTTAGGAAGGCTATTGAAATCCCGGCTATCATGATATGTATATTTATTTATTTCCAAACAACAGATCATGCTGACTCTCGCTGTACAATAAGTAGGTCATAAGTCGATCATGAAGAGTATTTTAGGCAATTTTAGATTGTGCAGAACTCGCATAAATTCTCAAAAACAATTTCGATTACAATGTCTATCAATGCTAGCTATCTGATAGCCGCTAATATGTACACGAAAATTTGTTTTTGAGAATCTACTGCGAGTTCTCACATTTTAAAATATTGCTAAAATTATCATGATGCGCGTTCCGAATGACCTAGCGTTTTTGTTAAAGCGATCATGAAGTGTAGATAAAATTCTAGTCTAAGTTCGCGGTGCGTTCTGGTATTATTTACCTAGTTTTACGAGCAGAATTTTACTTAATCCTTAAAAACTCATCGATAGCTTCTGATGTAGCTGCAAACTCTGAGCCAATGTAATTGGAGTATAACATAGAAATAGAGAAATAAAAAAAAATTGGTATTCTTCGGACCAATTTGAGTCCTTATAATTTTGAGTCTTTTGGACATAGTAGCGTTGAAATATATTACAAATACAGATTGCTCTAAAAATTCGGGCAACTATAATCGCGTCGAGGTTCGGACCAATGGGTTTAACTGCAGAGATAATACCTAATTGTGCTACTGTCGTATATAGGGTTGCTTGTTAGTTCTAGAAGAGAGTTCATATTTCTTGCGAGCTGCGTGCCGTTGTGCTAAATAAGCTATATATGGAATAAGATGTCATTGAGTCTATATAATCTATAAAAAATGACCAAAGAGCCCCCGTAATCGATAATTATCACTATTCAAATTTGTATATATTGTCCTTATACTTCGTAACCCATAAAATTGTATAGATATTACGCCATCCGTTCTAGAAACGTATCGGACATATTTAGGGGCTCTGAGAAATTGGATTCCTTTTTACGGAACCAATTTTCGAAAAACAATTCAAATATTGTATTCTCTAATTCCACTCGTCACCGTCAAAACAGCTTCCACCGATTAGATATGTTACGGGTCCGATAGTGAAATGTAATAAATTCTGAGATTTTGAACATAAACAGGCCGAGACAAGAGTTCTAGAGCATAAAATTTCAATGTTTTTGCGAAATCAGATTATTGAGATCAAATTCTTCAAAATGAAAAAAAAAATAATATTTTTTTGCGAACCCAATTATTTTGAAAATCACCTGAATCATGAAAAATACAGATTTTTGTCACATCTTAACAAAATGTTAGCAAATTATATTTTATGGGCTAATGCAAAAAAAACTATATTTTTTTCAATTATTTTGAAGAACGGACCTGTAATCATCTGATCCAGAAAAAACATTGAATTTTATCTCTAAANTTCGACCTTAATAATCTGATCCAGAAAAAACATTGAAATTTTATGCTCTAGAACTCTTGTTTTCGCCTGTTCATGTTCAAAATCACAAATTTATACATTTCACTTTTTATACGTTTCACTATCGACCCGTATTGTACAGTGTAGTACAGACCCGGTCGATTTATTTCCAGAATTGTATGGAAAATATATCGGAAATTAAAAACGCTTCAATATGTTATGAATTTTTAGAAGAACAATAATTTTGATTAAAAAAATTTCTGATAATATTTTTTGAGCTGTGCAAGTTATTTTGAAATAAGAATTGCTGGACCACATCCGCACGAATCGAAAGTTTCATAACCACGAAAATAGTTGACGAAAATTTCACGTTAATAAAAAACTATCGCTCACGGTGATAATTCTGGTGATTTGATGATTACTTACTTAGCATTTAGAAGATGACGTCAAATTTAAGAAAAAATCTTAGTTTTAGGTAGTTTTCGGCAACCTTTTTTTATTTATTTGACCGCACTACAAAAAAATGCCTTTTATCCTAATCTCTCGGATCTCTTCCTAGGTCCTTAACACTCGTATCCCTATGAACTGCTATATTTGTATCATTTTCTCTTATCTCAATTAAATTCGTGAATAAAAATACGCCAATTGTGGCGAAAAAACGCATAGTAGCGTTTGCTGCGATTACTACTAGCATTTTATATAAATTACCCCTTTAAAATCGCTCAAATCATTATCAGTCTTCGTAATTTTCTCTTTTTCGTCTAATTTTTCATGTCGTTTTATCTGGAAAAATATATTGTACTATTAATTCTTATCCCCCAAAAAATGATTCAGAAATAAAAAATAAAATAGAAAGCTGAATGCGTAGGCAGCCGAGAGTCTCGATCAGTGTGGCCAATCAGCGACGTGGGTGAAAAAGAGAGAAGGCTAAATCTACTCAGATCCGACTCATTCGATCCTGAAACCGCCAATTGCATGCTTAATCGCTATTTTAAGACGGCCGCACCTTGACGGGTTAAACGAAAATAACTTCTTGGACGGGGCAGAAATTCTAAATTAAAATTGCATTTTCACGTTAACTCCCAGTCGGGCAAGGCGATTTAAATATAAAATTGAAGCGTCAAAAACTTTAAATCGGAAAATTCTGATAATACACAATGTACAGTAATGTCACGTTTTTGCTTTCTTTTTTTCCAATTTGCATAAATGAATTCACCGTTTTGATTGGTTTAATCTGGAAAAGACGTAGGTATTTGCAAAATTGATCAGTCTCAAGGGGCGGATAGCAAGTTATGCAAATTGGAAAAAAGAAAGAAAAACGTGACATACTGTACAATGTATGTAATATATTTTTTTTGAAAAACGTTATACATTTTTTTGTAGATTTTTTTTGTTAAACAAGAATATTCGAAAAGGCCGTTATTTAAAAATGATAATAAAATGTATCTGAAATTTTGATGAAACGTCATTTCGAAAATTTAACTCCGGTAAAACCGCAAGTTAAGATGGCCCAGCCGCCCGTACGGCTTTGTCAGCCGTATTATTAAATGCCCATTATCTTTGGCAATTGGCGTTTTTCAAAAATACGCCTCAAAAATATTTATCAAACACTGTATACATAATTATTCAAGGACTATAAAGACGACTCATTCGATCCTGCTAATTGCATGGTAAATCGCTATTTCAAGACGGCCGCACCTTAAATCTACTTAAAAATTTCACGTTAACTCCCAGGCGGACAGTTTAAGACGAATTTTAGAACTTCCAAAATCGTCCGTAACTGCACAATTCCCAAAAAAACACCAGACAATAATTAATACTTCCCAACTATGCATTTTGGTTCCCAATGTAACATTTGCAATTTAAAAAATGCCCATTTTATCCGAAATACAGGGTGTTAAGGTTTTTACCTTCTTTTTCCAAACTGTTACACTGATTTCCGCCCGTTTGATTGGTGTCAAAGAGTTTTTCTCCGATTCCAACTCGCAACTCAAAACGGCGGAAATCAAAGTGTAACCAGTTGGAAAAAAGAAAGGGAAAAACCTTACACCCTGTATAAATAATATTTTTATAATCACATGAGTTCCAAATCTGACAATTCCTTTCACTATAAGTTCTCAAATGAGGATTTTTAAATTTGACAAAAATGGAAAGATCCAGTGCAAAAAAAGAAGAACTACCCTAAATACCAAAACAAATATTACAGCCTAATTTTGTCAAGAGTCATCCCTTATATGCGCCAAGGAGTTTAATTTCTAGATACTTACGATGATTTTTTCTAATAATCTGATACAAATTTTTGTCTCTGAAGAAAAAGTACTTGCAGGAAAAAATTCAATTATTTTTGTAAAATTTTATTTTATTTTGTCTCCAGAAAGCATTTTTGGTTCAAAAATTTGTGGTCTCAACATTCTTATCACGAATTTATTATTCAGAAGTTATTGTTTAATCTAAATGAACGTCATTTAAAAATGATGGCTAAGTCTGAAATTAACATTTTCAAATACCGTTAAAGTTCGCGTAATTTCTTGTCTTTCCCAAGACTTTTTTGTTCAAATTGAAAAGTTGTTCAAGAGCAGCATAAATATGTCCAAATTGAAAAAAAAATATCCAGTACATCTTATATATTTATAACTCATCATTTTGTCATAAATTCAAAATATTCTTCATCGAATAAAAATAGATTTTTGTTATTCAGGGGCTACTCATTCGACCCTAAACCCCAAATTGCATGCTAAATCGACATTGAGGGGGTAGTCGAGGCAACTTTGCAAATGCGTTTCAAAAAAAATAGTCCAAAAATTTTGCATATCTTTCGATTTTATAACCATAATTATATCAATTGGTTGGATAATATTTGATTACCTCCTGATTTTTATTCGAAATTTTTAACATTTCAAAATTCGGTCTCCTATTGTCCATAGGCTATGAATCCGTTTAATTTATTTTCCTCGTATAATTATAATTTTTCTTTGAAATTATTTTTATCGATTATCAATTGCTTTATTTTAAAAGACTAGTACAATAAAATAGTTGATCACTTCATGAAAAAATGTGTGATTTTCCACTTTCCAGAAATTTAAACAAGAATTTCAGAACAGTCATTTTCCTAACTGGCTCATTATTTGTTTGAAGTTTTCGGAATTTTAGATGAACTATTCTGAAAAGTACTCCCAGTACTTCAAATAACGATATGGTCGAACCACTTCAAACATATATATTTATAGCTAAATAAAATTATGATTAACACTTAAATTGATTTAGCTTTATTTTTTCAACTTTTGTTTGCCTTATTTTTTTGTTCAAATTTGGCCTCGACAATCATATACAATTATAATATTATTTTTCTGACAAGCGGTCAATCTCATTTTGAGTTCCAATAATTTTTCTCTTTTCACGAACATGTAAGAGATCATTTTGAATTTCAAAATTGCATCAACCACCCTCTTAAAAAGAACAGCCACATCTTGACGGTTTTAACGACATTTTTAATGTTTTTTTGAGGGGCTTGGAAATCCCTAGGGCTACACCAGTTCTGCCGCAGCGGGTTTTCGAGTGGGATGGAAATTATGGTTTTTTTGGATTGGTGCCGAATTTAGCTATTAATTTTGAATTAGATAATAATAATTTGATTTTATTCAGAGCTTTTATTATCAAAAATATTATTGACAGTAATCGCTATACAAATTTAAGCCGGTGATCACTGTCAAATTATTACTCAATCGATCAGTGTTGGTAAAGTTCAAGGGTTGAAAATGGTGTCAATTTATAATCTGCCGGAAATCTCAGTGAATGTTCAAATTTGAAAATAAAATTATTTATTACCATCAAATTATTTTTTGAACTTATAACTCGTAGGAGTACACACAGTATACGTTTGGCTAATTACTTGGCCTCAAAGCCACATAATTGTCCATAATTTGATGTTTGAAATTTTTTATGATGGGTAAAGAATTCAAAAATTATCTGGAAACAAATATAAAATGGCTATTTTGACACTCAATTTATTTTAAATAGGCAATGCCTAATTTAGCCTATTAGGCATCTATTTTGAGGGTTGATAGAACGTACAAAAGTATAAAACGTAATTTGTATAAATGTTTGATTTTTAAGTATAATATTCGATAAACCGAGTTCTTGATCCCGCAATTGAAATGGAAGGAACGGAAACATAATTGCTCATTTAATTTTTAGGCGACCGCTCATTGGCTACTCATAAAGTCATTCTCGAGCCCCTTTTTTTCTTTCCCTAGCAACAAAATTACATAGTGTAAAAGCTCGTTAATTTGTTAAGGATTTCGTCACTTTTAATTTTGTTCAAAAATTTCAAGTTTACCAAAAAAGCATTTTTTTGAATTTTTTTAAATATCAAGACGATATTTGGTCTGTTCATGATTCCAGGGCACAAAAACGCGAACTTACAAAATTTTTCGATGTGTCTTCTCTTCTGATTCTGGTTAATTAAAAAAAGTTTTTGTTCTGGTAGAAAAGTGAATTGAAGAAAAAGCAATTTGCCAAATTTGAATTATATGTAGAATCCCTTTTATCGATCAGTATGAATATACATTTGAATATAGGAATGGGTATTATAAATGTATTATTTCCCTCTATTTGATAAATCCCCTTGAACTCCCCCTTAACTTTAATCGATTTATAAAAAATACTGAGAATATTTTTGAAATATGTTTCACCAATTTTGTTAAGAGAGCTTCTGGCCTATAGCCAGTTTTTGTAACACTATTTTTTGAAAGGTTTTGCTAATTTAAATTGGCTTACGGTTCAGAACTAACTATGTATAATTTGCTTGGATCAAAAATATCATGTGTAATTATCGATTTTGTAAATGAAAAAATATTTCTACTATAACTTGTCATCAATGTATATACTGAATATTGCTTAAAATGTTTGCTCTGTCCCCCCTTCCCTCAAATACGGTAATTAAAGTACCTGATTTCTTTAAAAATTTGTGAAAAATATAATCAATCTCTCACAAAATAAAGTTTGTCTGATTCGATACTCAATTTAGTTTCCGGAATGAATTCTTCTGTCTTATTACTAATGCAGGGTGGGCATGACCGATTCAAAGTCTTCGGTTAATTTTCTGGTTATGGTCACTCGATACAGTTTTTAACGCTGATTTCCATGATATTTTTCAAAAAATTCTAAATTGACCCAAAGTTTATTTTTTTCACTTTGAAAATTCGCAAAAATTATCAAAAATCAGGTTTGTATTGGAAATTTTTTGTTAGGGGCGGTCATATATTTAAAAAAATGTTTATTCAAAAAAATCACCTAGGAAAAATTTCAGTCCAAAACATCTTGCGGAGATATGTCACACACGAATTTGAAATTCGAAAAATTTGACGAAAAAACGGAAAAAAAATAGTTTTTTATAAATTTTTTTTAGAGTAGCAATCGAAAAACTTTTCCACCGTTCAATAATGCCCCATTTCACACAATGACGTCACACTGATGAACATACTGTATATGTGTTTTCTAGAGAATTCAGTGGTACTGTGGTGTGCAGCTATAAGAACACCCTCTATAAGGACAATATAGACATAACCTATGCTTTTACATTTTTGTCCGTCTAAAAGCAAAAAAACGCTTTTTTGGGAAAATAATGGTTTTTAAAAAGTATATTTGCCGTTTTTACTTAAGAATTTTAGAGTGTAAAATATGGCAAATATAAGCTCGATGTTTAAGAGAGAACCCCATGCCATTCACTGATTACCGTGGAAAAAGTTGGCAAAAAACGATTTTCAAATTTTCAAATATGTATACAGTATGTCACGTTTGTGCTTTATTTTTCCAATTTGCATCAATCTGAATTCCACCGTTTTGATTGGTTTAATCTTGAAAAGACGTAGGTATTTGCCAAAATTGGTCGTTCTTAATGGCGGATAGCAAGTTATGCATATTGGAAAAAAGAAAGAAAAAACGTGACATACTGTATATAAAGTATATAAATTTTTTTTTAACAAATAATTATATAATATAACTGTTTTTTAAGACAAATTTTTAGGAATCCTGAAATTGATTTATTTCCATGTTTGCATTTTGAATCGATGAGATGTTTGGTAATTTTTTTCTGTTTTATTTTAAGGTGAAGTTTTAACAGCAAAATTACAAGCAGTTTTATATCAAAAGATTTCTTATTATCATATTTTTTTCGTGATTTAATTTCTTAAATAATTAGTTAATGTAAAATTGGAAATAAATATTTTTAAACCATGATTGATAATCCTTTTAATTCATAAATTGTCAATTATTTGATTGTCAACCACCACTGGTACAAAATCCGACCAATAATTTTCGAGTTAAAGTGATATTTCTTTTGACCTCGCTAGTTTTGTTGAAATATTCGCTCTGCGATTTTCATAAGATGAATGAATTTGGTTTTGGGGGAAGTCTTTTGGAGGATTCTCATATCGGCTTCAGACAATTTGGAAGCGGGTATTTTTATCAAGCTTTTAAAATTGATCTATGTGATAAATATATCTGAGTTACATTAAATCATGTTTAACCCTTGCTTTGGTAAAAGTAAGTGATAACTGAACGATAAAAGAGCAATTAAGTAAGACTTCGTCAATCTTTTCCATTTGAAAATTCTCGTTTAATTTTCCCTCATTTTTGGAAACATATTTCGATCGAAGATTCTTTTTTCGGGATAAGTTTTTTATTGTTGAATGAAATATCGACTTTTCGATCCAGTTCTTATTTTTCTTCATTGCTTTCTTATATGCTCAAATTATTGGAGTAAATTTCGTGTCTCTGGTTTTCTTCGGCTTTAATCGATTCAACATTTGCTTGAGTCATGTTTGTTGCATCCTTTTAAATATTTTCCCAGTCGGGTTCTGATTTGAATTGAACCAATGCATCGTTGAACTTCATACAATTCAAATGCGAAAAAGCTTGTTCAGACATGTTGAATTTCGTTAATTCAGTATTGTTCATATGTCCAAATTAGCGTTCAATGGCACAATTAGTGGATAAAACTGGTGTTGATCCATCTTTATTTTCTTTATTATAAAAAACATCCGAAACATTTACTTTGTCGAGATAATCGAGACAGCTTTGTACGTCCTTTCCAACTAATTTTTTCATCTTATAAATCACTTCAGCAAATTTCATGAATTTGTATAATTTATTTGCGGTCAAAAAATACAAATTATTCGTGTTATGGAGATCCGCATATTCTGATAAGAGGACAAATTGATTTGATGCATGTGTTATTTTGATTGCTTTCAATTGGAATTCTCGAATAAATTTGGTATAAACGTCTCTTGTGACTGTATTCGAAAGAATTTGCCATAAAGAAATAATTAGACAATAAAAAAGAATTGACGCTGTTCCCAATTATATGCAGATACTCATTATGTCTCTTTTCATAAATAAAATTAGGGATTTCTGTTTATCGGAATGAAAAGTTTTTAGAAACATGATCATAGTATCAAAGTGTAGTACAAATTTTGGTCTGTTTTCGGTTTTGATGTAGAAACGTGAACCAAGCTCAATGAAAAAGCTCAATGATCGGTGTATTGCTTCTTTCGATGAATATTTCGCGACCTGTCATTTGTAACCACTCTGCTAGCTTTGTCCCTATTGATTTTTTAATGCAACTCAAGTGATGAATCGCAAACATATTCATATTTGTTCTTTAAATCGACACAAATTTAAAATTTTTGTTTTCGCTATTGAGCTTAAAATGGAGAAAACAACTCAATATTGTACGAAGAACTTTAACGACGGTATCAAATAATCCACGGACATCCCGGTTTAACTTTCGCGCATCGTTGGCATTATCGCTCACCAGTGATTTTATAATAAAGCAAGTGCGTTGTCAGGAAACATCGTTATCATGAAGTTCACAGAACTTTTTGAATACAAGTTGTGCGATACTCAAACTTGCTTCTGAACGAGTAGAATGAATTTCAAGTGTGCAAATGAACCCTTTCTCATTAACAATCAAATAAACAATCACGTGTTTTAAATTTCGTTTCGATGCACCATAATTTTCCCAGATATGTAAATGTTGTTGCCATAACTCGAATGTATCAGTAACTTGTCTTGAGGAAAATTCAGGGTGATTATAAGGGTGAGCAAAAAACACTGCATCTTCATAGGTATTATATTCCTTTCTTTGCCCACTGCAACTCTTGTCATGAACGAATTAATAGGGGTTACTTCCTCACCATCATCATGTGACTTTTTCTTAGTAGGTTCATATTATTATTTTCTCTCTAGCGAACTTTCAGTATATAATTCACCCGTAATTGCTGATACGGTCATCAGAAAGTCGACTCTGACAATTCTTTTGGTGGTATTCTCAAGTTCATACGATGACCTTGAACTTAGACCGGTTATTTGAGGTCGAACACATGGTCGTGGACCCTAATTCAAAAAACAGATAACTAAAAAACGCTTAATTTTCACCTGCTAAAAAATTTAGCGCTCTAGCTCTTCATACCGATTCGCTAAAAATGGCTCCAGCAACTTAGCGCTTGTAAAATCTCGAAAATTTGACCAAAAATCGATTTTTCAAAAACAAAAAAATCCTTCAAATGACCAGAAATAGATTGTCGACAAGATCATCAAAAAAATCGATACCCATTTTTGACTTTTGAAATTACTTTTTTCAAATCGTGTATGACTCATACTGTATTAACTCGTGTGTGACTCATACACGCGAAAATTTCAAAAGGTAAATGATGTACTAATTTTATAATCCAAATTTTTACTATGCACATTCCTTTATAATTATGAGTACGGCCATTATCTTCCACAATATCTTCCGGCGGATTTCTGAAAATCTCTATAAAAATTCTAACCATTCCTTCGTATTTGAAGGCGTAAGTAATCGCAAAGACAGAGCGAAAATCAAAAATAGAATAAATTGGCTATTTTTGACTTCGCTAATTGGTGTTTTTGAAAACATCAATAATGAAAGAATGTGTATTTGCTTTCTCGGCTGATCACTAAATACTGCAATTACATAAAAAAGTTTTTTATCGCGAATCGGGCATTAATTGTGCGTACCTGAGGCCCGATTCTCACTCTAGAAAATGCCTTAACTATTTCAGCTAATTTAGCAATCTGCTCGACACAGAATAATTTTCCTTATAATTTTATTCCTTATTTCTCTNGGAATAACCGAAACGTCAAATAAAACCATTTTTTTAAATGAACCTAAAATAAATAATGAAAGGGCATTTTCCGAAAAATTTATTAATATTTGGTGAAAAATGTTTTTTTGTTAAAAAAACTCTTTTGTTAAAAATGTTTTTTATTAAAATTTTTTCCAATAAAATAACAAAATTCTATAAATTTCAATAGAAATATTGCATTTTTTAAACGTTTTCGAATTTGTATTATACGTCTTCAGAATGAGAAATATTTTTTTAATCGAAAGAAGCAGAGACAAAATAATTTGGAAATTGCCAATTGGGCTCTCTGATTTGATTGCCAAAGTAAAAGCCCAATTGTTAACAACTGATAAACATCATTTGCTTAAAAACTTCATGTTTTTATGCTCATGCTGTTTATTGATTGTCGGTTTGTTCAAAGTTATATAAAGCCCTTCAAACACTTTTATGTGATATGTGTTGTGAAGACCTTTTTTTAATTTTAAAGTGCTTATGTAAAAAAGAGCGTAATTGTTCTGGTGGAGCGCTATCAGGATCAACGCAGATTTTTTTTCGAAAGTTTTTGTTATATTCTGTACAGGTATGAGTGTGAGTGTGCACGTAAGAGGATTTAGTTGTTCAACAATCCAAGAGAGCAAATCAGAGAGCCCAATTGCCAAATTTGTTCCCTCTTTTCTTTCGACAAACAAAAATATTTTTTAATCTGAAGACGAATAATAAAAATTCGAAAACGTTAAAAAAATGCAATATTTCCAATAAAATTTTATGTCTCAAAACAAGCAAACAAAATTTAAATTAATATTCTGGCTGGAAAAAAGACCTTTTTTGCACTTCAGCTAAATTTGTGAAAACCGGTGTTTTATGGTAATTGTCCAAAGAAAAGGTGATTTATGAGAAAAACTGCCATATTGTCCTTATATTTGTGCTATATTGTCCTTAGGTTTATGCCATATTGTCCTTAATTTTTGCGATATCGTCTTTAGATTTTTGTTATATTGTTCTTAGATTAATACTATATGTTTATCAAATTTATATATTGTTTTTAAAATTGCATTTGTCCTTAGATTTACCATATGTTCTTATATTATGCCATATTGTCCTAAGGTTTGCCTCCACACTTTTGCCATATTGTTTTAAAATTTTTGCCTTATTGCCATTATTAATTGAAATTTAGGGACAACATGGCAAATTTAAGGTCAATATGGCAAGAATTTGAAAAAAATTTCAGCTAAGGTACAAAATTGTTCGAACAAAAAGTGTTTAATTTATCTTTTAATCCAGTTATATCAAAAATTGACATTTTTTTAAAGTAGAGAAAATTCATTTTTCGACTTTCCGCGATAAAAAAAGTTGTTCCACAAGATTTTTTAAAAATTTTAATATCCATTAGTCTTAGAATTTCATAAGATTTCAAGAAAAATAGGCGAAAACATTAGTAATGAGTTAATCACTTTTTCTGTTATAAATGCTTTTTAAGCCTACAAATTAAAATCAATAAATATAGACCAGCGATCCCATAATAGATATAATTAAACTCGTAGAGTCACGTTTAGCCAACTAGTTTGCAAGTCTGTTTTTCTTTATTATTTAACTTTAATTATGGAAAATATTTATTTTATGGCGACTCTACGAGTAAATTAATAAGTCATCCGATTTATAAATGATAAAGTTCTAAAAAGACTAGTCAATCATATCTATAATGCGATCTTCTAGATCAATATTTGTGTTTTTTTACTTTTTAAGCTCAAACGATGCATCTCTTTACAACCCACTCAGAGTGTCCCGCTTCTGGCGTGGAAGAATTGTGCGTCTCTGATTGGCTTGGCCTTCAACATGTAGAAAATAAATGACGAATCTTTTGCGTAAAACGTCGGTACCCTCTGAGTGGATTGTATTTGAAACAGTAAAAATAAGCAAAATAGACGAGTGGACTCCATATCAGATATTTCGCTCAAAACTGCGCTTAAATTTTAATAAACTTTTTTTACACTTAATTTTTGAGAAAATTGAATTAAATCCGTCAACTTTTCTAGCAAATTCTTCTATCGATTCTTCTATCTGGCTACGCATTCTAACCAAAGTGTAATAAAGGGATATGTAAAAACAACTTTATTTTATTACAAAAAAGTGTTACTTGTGAAGAAAATACTGATTATTCAATAAAACTTGAATTTTTAAACTTTCAAAAATAATAGAAGAAAAATAATGCAAAAAAAATTGTAAGATCAAATTTTAAGTTAAAACTCTTTTTTAAAACCATTAAAAATTGTAGGTACTTTTGAAGAAACTTTTTTCGGGCCATTTTCGCACCCTGATTTTTTAAATTTTCTCTATTCAAAGAACAAATTATATTAATGATAGGAGTATTTCTAGTTTGAAATTTTTATCAAAGCTTAACTTTTTCTGAACTCAGGTATCGAATTCTTTTCTAGGTAGTTTATCGTAAAAAGACTTGTTTTGCGTTTTTTGCATTATTTGTTTCCATGATTCAGGTCAATAACTTTTTATTGATTTTGCGTTTTGTCGTAATTTTAATTTAACGCAACGAAAATTCTTAAAGATCCAAAATGATTGGTAACAATTTTATTCAAGTCGTAAATTAGCGCTAATCAAAAACATTGCCAATTTTATGTCCTGAAAATTTTAAAATTTTTGCTCTATAAAAAATCGAAAAAGTGTGTTTTTATGTATTTTCGTCACCTATGATTGCTTAATCTCAGATTCAATGAAATAATAAAGATGGATTTGAAACAAATCAATTGCTAGATCATCATTTCTCTTGGCATTATTTGAGGCTGGAAATAGCCGTAAAAACTCAATTATAAAGACAATCAAAAATATTTCCTGTCAAATATCTCAAATATATTAACTACGGAAACCAAGGATCTGCTACCATTTTTTGAACAATTTTTTTTTATGAAACCAGATACAGGGGAAGGCCGATATCGTCCGAATTTGCCGAAAACCTACGCAATTCCACGATTTTAGCTAAAATACTTCCTGTGCCAATATCGCCGAATTTTTTTGAGATTTTATATTACAAATTACTTTGTTGGCGGCATGAATGACGTCATTCTCATGATTTTATTTTCCAAATGTACTTTTTTACCTTTTATTTGATTGCGTTTGGTGGAGTATTAAATTCTACGTATTTTGATGATTCACTTCATTGATTCACTTATTGTAAAACTCCTTATGAAGTCGAAAAAATGTTTGACATATTACGTCATTTCGAACGTCTACGCGTTTTCATTTTTTTGAACAAACAAATAATTTCTGTTTCCATATATGGCCGAATTTGCCAATATTGCCGAATTTTTTTTGCAAAAAACTTTCGGCGATATTGGGCCTTCCCATGTAATGTTTTATTATTAATAAAAAAAAACCTTTATTGCTCATAAACTTTGTCGCTAGAGAGCAAAAAACTCATTAAATTTGATTTTTGCCCATCTTGTGGTCAAAAAATAAAAAACCAATAAAATTCTTGTCCGAGAAATTTTTGAACTTTCAAGGGTCATTCCGAGAATCTGAATATTTTTGGACTGTGGATACTCCTCTTTGTATGGTTTTAGTTGTTTAACTTTTAGTTTGGATTACTATGTTCAAAATTTTATCAGTCCCGCAAAATTCATTATGAAAACTGGAAATTTCTAATAAACAAGATTTTTACAAAAAAAGTTTTGCATGGCGAGGCACTTTCGGAAAATTATACATTGTATTCTTGTGAAAAGCATAAAAATGCGTAGAGTTCCGAAGTTCAATGACCAAGCATGTCGAATTAATATGACGCATTATGTGTTTCGAACCGAATCTCTCAAAATAAGAACAAAAACGTTACTTTTTCGAGACAAGTTTATCTCCAACATGCCTTCAAATTTGTCTCAAACTAATTTAAAAATCACATTTTGTGTCAAACCTGTCAATTTTTTGATAATTTGACTCAAATCACTGTACTCTTCAATCCATGAATCTGCAAATATGAATTCTTTATTTCTCAACATTCATGTCTCTAAACTTTCGAATATTTTTTAGATCGAAATTAATAGCGAGCGGGAGGTTTTCTCGTGGGATTTCGCTTTTATTTTCACCCTTTTCCATAGTGTGGTATTTGTGTCCTCTGGCTTCTATTAATGTATTCATTTGAGTGGGCTTTAAAGGTCCAAGTCTAATTTTAAATCAAAATTGATGTCCGACACGAGTAAGAGCTAAAACTCATTCAAAATCCCTTTTTTGAAAATAAATCGATTTGATTCAACGTTTAATTATCCAAATTAAATATATTTATACAGTTATCACTACTCAAAAAGCCGTTCTATGCGGAGAAATCAAATACGTCAAAAATTTAAATATTCGCAAAGAAAGTGAAAGTGGTATGATTTGATACTCAATTTGAATTCAATATCCTGGTACAATGTATTCTTCATTATAATTAGATTGAATTTAGGTCGAAATTATTGAAAAAAATTATAGAATTAATTTCCCCCTTAAAATGCCTTCTATTTTTTATAATCAACTTTTCTTTAAGATTTATAAAATTTTGCCTGAAAAAACGCTTTTCATAAATAGTATGAAGTTTTTTCGATTTCATTTTAATAATTTTTAGTCAATACTATAGTTATGCTCGTTAAAAATTCAGAAAATGTTTTTTGTACCTGAAGTCTAAAATTTTGAAAATAAAATTTTTAGAGTAAGCTGAACATTTTCACATGTTTTTCAAAAAAAATTACATAAAAATTAATTTCTGTTCACATAAGATAATATTTTTATTAAGAATAATACCAGATTTTTTAAATGAGAGAAAAAAATAAGATTAAAAAGTCTCAAATGTCTCAATTTTTTAAAACCACTAAAAAAGGCTTTGGTGAGAGCCTTCACAATTTTCCTCAAGCTAGCAACACTGCGGAAATAAAAAAACAATTTTTGATTTATAAAGGGCTCTTAAGGAATAAATCCGATTATTGATCCAAGGTTTTAATTATCTAAATTAAATATAAATATATCTTAATTCGACCGAAAAATATTCGAAATCTCGTATCCACGGCGTGGATCCCACGCATAATTTCGCTGTATCACCTGACCTTAAAAATTTGGGTTGAATTAGGATATGTTACATAGGCCGTCCGCGGTTGTCCCCTAAGCCGAAACTAGACACTGGTTGAAAAAAGTACAAGTCTCGAAAATTTTAAAAAGTTTCAATTTCTTGAAATTTGAATTTTTAGAAAAATTTTGAGCAAGGCTTCTGATTGGTTCTCGAAAAAAATGCTCAAAAAT
>SCLH01000343.1:0-19787 GCA_004367855.1 Oikopleura vanhoeffeni
ATTAATTTTAAATTTCTTTTAACTCTTCTCACCTTTCATGATAAATTTAATTTTATTGACAAAATTTCATTTTCACATGACAAAATTTCTGTTGAATATTTTTGTTTTTTCTTTCGTGTGTTTTTTTTTGTTATATTTTTTTTATAATTTTTTTTCTTTTGACAAATTTCATTAATAAAACTTGACAAATGCATTTGAATTTGACAAATTTTCATTGAAATTTGACAAATTTCATTTATTTGACAAATTTCAGGTTTAAAATTTGATCAAGAATTTGATTGAAAATTTGACAGAGGGATTTCTGAAAATTCGAGCAAAATATATCATGAAAATTTTTGAAAATTCGCACATTTCCTTTAATATAATTCGACAAAATTTGACAAATTTTTCATTGAAATTTTTTTTTGAAAAATTCGACAATTTCCTTGGTAAAAGTTCACAAAATTTTTTTATTTATTTTGACAAATTTTTAAAACTGACGAATTTCATGTTAAATAATTTGACAAATTTCAGTAAACTTAACAAAATTGTCATGTGCTGAGAAGCTTAAAAACTTTCATGTAAACTGACGAAATTTTCATGTAACTTAAACAAATTTCATCTAAAATTCTCGGCAAATTTCTAAATATTTGACAAAAAATCTGGAAAATTTCTTCAAATATGTGTAATAAGAAAGGGCATTTAATCTTCTTCTCTCGGCCTTCGGCCGCAATTGAAGCCTTAAGTCTTTTTCAATATTAAATACGAAATATTAAAGTGAAAGATAATTCCAATGAGTTTCCGATTTTATTCTATAATAATTTTTTTAAAAAATCATTAATTTTTCCGCATTTGTTTTAGAGGTGAAAATTTTCAAGATCATATGAGTATTTTCCACTATAGTATTTTCTATATATATATATACATACAACTATATGTATTTTTGGTTTCGAAACTTTTTTTGATATTAGTCTCTAATAAAATAATAAAAATTTGTCAAATATTAAAGAAATTTTTCAAATTTTGAAAAAACTTTGTCAAAGTTTTAAAAAAGTTTCTCAAAGTTTTAAAAGAGTTTGTCAAAGTTTTGAAAACTTTGTCGAATTTTTAAGACATTTGTCGAATTTACAAAAATTTTTTAAAATTTTCGATTCATTTGTCACTTATCCAAAAAAATTGTCAAATTTTCATAGAACTTGTCAATTCTCAAGAAATTTCTCAAATTTAGATGAAATTTGCCAAATTTTGATGAAATTTGCCAAATTTTGCAGAAATTTGCGAAATTTTGCAGAAATTTGCCAAATTTTTAAAGAAATTTGCCAAATTTTTAAGAAATTTGCCAAATTTTAAAAAAATTTGTATAATTTTTCAGAAATTTGTCAAATTTAAAAGACATTTGTATAATTTTTCAAAAATTTGTCAAATATTTAGGAAAGCTAAAATTTTGAAGAATAATTATCGAATTTTGAGAAAATAATCAAAATTTTATTTTGATTTTAAAGACAATTGTTTAATTTTTTTAAAAAATTTTCTAATTGTGGAGAAAACTTTCCAATTTTTTTAAACAAAAATATTAGAAAATTATGTGATAAAATAATTTTATTTTTATTTTTGTAGAATTTTAAAGAAATTTATCCAATTATGAAATGATTTCAAATTTTTACAAAGCTTTTAAATTTTGAAGAAAAAATTTATCGAATTTGAAGAAAATTTTAAATATTTTATAAAATGTTTAAATTTTTGTTGAAGTGTAAAATTTTTTTTTCAATTCTGAACAAATTTTTTTTAAATTCATGATAATGTTTTTTGAAATTAAGCTGTTTTTCTAATTTGACAATGTTTTTTGATAACGAAATTTGTTTTAAATTTGAAATTCTCTTCGCAAATTAGAACAAATTAAAACTAAGAAATCTCATATCAACAAGAAATTTGTAAAATTTCATAAACAACCTTTGGGGCCTTCAAAAAGGCGGCTTTAAACGTTGAAATTTATGGCGCCCGCATAGGGGATCCTCTTTTTAGATATAACTAGAAGCAATCAACACAAGGCCACTTCTAGCGTGGAAATTAACTCAAGAAATTGCGCGCTTGATTGGCTTCAACTTACATGACAGGAAAATAGAATTGACGAAATATTTTGCATGAAATGTCGGTGCCCTCGGAGTTTGATTTGTAGTTACAAGTTAAGGTTTTTTTCCAAACCATTTCCAAGAATGAAAATTAATAGATAATAAACCTTGGCTTTCTGAATTTGTGTTTCCGATTAAAACATATCTATCCATCAACTACAAATAGAAATAATTTTTCTGTGCCAGAAGAAGTACATTTCGAAAATCGTAAAAACCTATTTGAGGATAAAAATAAATGCATTTGATCAAGATTTAAGCCCTAAAAGACGAAAAACTCTTTATGGGCCCGCTGTAGGCTTGATTACTCGGCATGGTATAAGATAATCCTGGTTCAGCGTGCTCTTTGTCGCTACGCCAACGAATTCTGAATCAGAATTCAAGAATAATCAGAATTTCTGATTAAAATCAAACTGATTTATTCAAAAAATTATTATCGAGTGTTTTATTTTTTGGGTTTTCAGAGAAATCACTTGAGAAATATGAAACTCTCAATAAAGCCAGAGAAAAAAAAGTAATAGTTCCAGGAGTAGCTTCAGGTAATTTCCTAATAAAAAAAAAATCTGTTTTCGCCTCGGCCAATTAAAATTTATTCAAAAATGCAAAAGATCGGCATTTTGAACCGGTACGAGCAACACACTTTTGGATCTTTTTTAGAATTTAGACAAATATCTCTCTGGGTCCAAAATAGATTCATTCAAATCACCCCAATTCAAATTCACGGTCAAAAACCAGCTATTAATAAAAACGACAGTGGTGTGGTTCACACTGTAACAATAACTGGAAGAAATTTTTGTCGATTTTTTATTTGACTGATATATAGTATAATTGTAAAGTTGTGAATAAGTTACCACACGGTAAAAGAATTTAAATAATAGGCAAATTTGAAATATTCGCCGGCCTTTAACACGCTACTATATCATTTTTTTATTAGTTTTTTCATACATTTGTCGCAATCATCCTAAACATTTCGCGCACAATTTGCTCTGTCGACACAAAAACGCAAAATAACAACATTATTCCCTGAAAAATCTTTGAAAGAATAAAAATTCGAAACTAGTAAGATAATTACTATGACTAAATTGAATAGTTTTTCTACGTTATTTTTTTCAAAACGGGTACATGAAAGTTTGTTTTCTTTCATTCTGGTGAATTTCACGCTAATTTTTCTACAAATCAATTGCAAAGCAATGTTTAGCTGTAGAAAACGAGTACCCGGGCTTGCCGATTTTCTGTCGGCAAGCTCTGCAAAGGAGCTTGCGAAACCGACGAACTGCGAAAACCGGCTTGCGGACGACCGAACTTGCCGAACCCGAGCTTGCCGAAAACCGAGCTTGCCTAACACTAACCGAGCTTGCGATCACCGAACTGCCCTAAACCGAGCTTGCCTAAACAGAGCTGCCCGAAACCGAGCTTGCCAAATTTGAACTTTTCGAAACCGAGCTTGCCGAATATAACTTTTTCGAACCGAGCTTTGCCGATCTGTTATTTTAAAACGAGCTGCTGAAACCGAGCTTGCTGAAACCAGCTTGCGGTCGGCAAGCTCGGTTTGAAATTAGATTCGGCAAGCTCGTATTTTGAAAACAAGTTTTATATAAATTGTTTCAAATTTTCCCTTTTTGGGGGAGGAAATATTCATCGATTTTAAATTTGAAAATTTTTTCTGGTGTTTGTAAATTTTTTTCTAAAATTAGATCAAAACTCGGACGACATTTATAGAACTATACATCTTGTACCAAAACTGTACATCTTGGTAATATCTGACAGTAATTGTACGGTGTAATGGTTAAATTTTAGCCTATCTTTTAGAAATTTTTTATTTTTTATACTGTATTCGAATCATCTACTAAGGGTGTAATAATTTTTTTCTATTATAGTCGACATCTTAGCATGCAACAAATTTGCATTGTTGAAATGTTATATATCAAAACTACAACTGAGTTTAAAAATTTTGTTTATCTACACATTATAAAGTACGTTCAAGATTTTGAAGAGCTCCAAAACATATACTGTATGGTTAAAAACAGTAACCGGGCTTGCCGTAACCGAACTTTCGAAACCGAGCATGCCGATCAGAGCTTGCCGATCACCGAGCTTTGCGATACAGAGCTTGCCTTACACCGACTGGCCGATATCGAGCTTGCCATACCGACTTGCCTAAACCAAGCTTGCCTACAACCGAGCTTGCCTATCAACCGAGCTTGCCCCACACCGAACTTGCCGAAACCGAGCCTTGCCGAAACCGAGCTTTGCCTACCACCGAACTTGCCGATACCGAGCTTGCCGAAACGAGCTTGCCTACCACCGAACCTTGCCTAACCACGAATTTCCGATAGACCTTGCCTCACGAACTTGCCGATCGAATTCAACTTTTGAAAACGAGCTGCCGAATCTGTTTCAATTTTCGAAACCTAGCTTGCTGAAACCGCAGCTTGCGGTTTCGCAAGCTCGGTTTCGAAATGAAACAGATTCGGCAAGCTCGGTTCCGAACTTGATTCGGCAAGCTGGTTTCAAAAGTTGAAGATTCGGTATCGGCAAGTTCGGTGTAGGCAAGGTTCGGTATCGGCAAGTTCGGTGGTAGCAAGCTCGGTCGGCAAGCTCGTTCGGCAAGTTCGGTTAGGCAAGCTCGGTTGGAAGCTCGGTCAATCGCCAGTTCGGTGGTAGGCAAGCCGTGTAGGCAAGCTCGGTTGAGGCAAGCTTGTAGGCAATTGTTCGGTATTGGCAAGCTTCGGTTATCGGCAGTTGGTTTGGTAGGCAACTTGTAATCCCAAGCTCGTGATCGGCATGCTGTTCGGCAGTCGTTTAGAACCCGTTGTACTCGTTTTAACATACAGTATATGTGGAGCTCTCAAAATCTTGAAACGTACTTAAATGTGTAGATAAACAAAATTTTATAACTCATTATAGTTTGATATATACATTTCAACAAATGCAAAAAATTTGTTACATGTGAATGAGTTCGAATACAGTATAAATAAACATTTAAAGATAGGATAAATAACCATACACCGTACAATAACTGTCGATTATTACCAAGATGTAACAGTTCTTGGTTACCAAGATGTATAGTTCTATAAATGTCGTCGATTTGTATCTATAATTTTTAGAAAAATTACAAACACAGAAAATTTTTCAAAATTTAAAAATTCGATGGAAATTTTTCCTCCTCAAAAGGGAAATTTGAAACAATTTATAATACTTTTCAAGAAAGATTCTGAAAAAGAGAATAAATTTTCTTGGATATGGAACATTTTTCATAGGCAAAATGCCAATTAGAATTATAAAATACAGAAAGATTTTCTGTCGAACACTGTTCATTGCACTTTAAACAGTCGGTCGTTAAGTCAAAGGTACTTAAAGAAAAACAATAATCTGTTTTGCACGCGAATTATTTTTCTTGCAGTACAGAATGATCTGTTTTGACGAAAGTCCTAGTGAACTCCGAGAAGTTTATGCCAGAAATTAGTACCCAAACCCTTAATAGATTAAAAATAAATATTTAAGGCCAAAATAGCATCTCCTACCGAAAAACTTTCCCGAGAACCTTACACTTTCACTATTTGTCTAGAAATATACCTCCCCTCTAATTCGAAAGTACATTTATGAATTATCGCGAAAAATTTCACAATACATCCCAAATTAAATTTAACTCAATATAGCCTTTAGGTCTGTAAAAGTCAGAAAATTATTCAGTTTGTCAAGCTAAACCAGTTGTAGAAAACTTCTAAAAAAATCGAACATCGTTTACGAATTCTTATGCAGCTGTAATGATCTATAGATAATCGCGAACAAACCATAACACTTCTTGTTCGATTAAAAGAACATCAAAATGCCTCATCAAATATTTTTGCGCACACATGCATACTTGTTGACCGATATAAGTGATGCAAACATTTGTCGATGAAAATAAGTTAACTCTTCCAACTCAAAAGCTGACTAACTTTTTTTCAAAGATAAATTAAAATAATTGGAAAGGCTATAAACTAATTTTGATCGTGAAAAACTGAAAGCATTTCTCATCAGAACAAAACGACCAAAAATTAACAATCAGTTTGATCAAAACTCTTCCAATTATTTGGAGCTTAAAATCACGCATTAGTTGACCAGGCTATCCATATAAAGTTCGAAACATTGTAGTGCCCACTTAGATTGATATCTACTTATTAGGTCTATTTAATAACTATCATTCGATGTCACAAACTATTTACTGTCACCCAAATGTACAAAAATGCAACTTGGAAAAATAATAATTACTTATTCTCTGCTTATTAGTTCAAATTTGAATAAATTCCATTTTAGTCTAAACTATTAATGTCACTCAATGCATAAAAATGCATTAGAGAAAAAATTTTTATTCTGGAAATATTCTAGATTACTGTTTCTTTACGATTGTTTAATTTGAACTTGAAAATTAATTTATCCTGAAATGATTATAATAAAAATCGAAAACGTGATAAATGAAGAATAAATTTATAAATTTTAATAGAAAAAGCATTAACTTATGTTTAACAAAGTTGTGAGTTCCACCACTATCCTGTTAATTTTTGACTAAATGCTTGCGTTCAGAAACATCATTTTGTCATGAATATCCCTTATCACCTTTGGTTAGAAATGCGTAGCCACTACTTTTTAAGTGTGATTTTACGTGTGGCTACGCATTCTAACAAAAGGTGATAAAGATATAAAGGTTAATATGAAGATTTTTGGACAAATTTTGTACTTCTTTTGGCGAATTAAAAATAGTTCTCAAAACTGCAGCCGAATTTGGGCCCTTGGAACTTTTTATACTTAATGTTTTTTCATGTTTCAAGCTTCAAAGGAATTATTCAATGGTCGTGTCAACCCCCTGTACTGTATAAATAGACATCAGGGTGTCCGTGGGTTTATCCATTATGGAAACTAAGGCTGATACAAGAATTGGAAATAGCTGATATATCAATTTTGGCGTATAATAAAAAAATACAGAAATTTTTAATACATTTAGTTTATAAATGTGTTTTTTAATGTATTTATTTAGAACAACATTTTGACACGATTTTTTTACTTTAATTTCGACCCAATTTATTGAAATTCTATCACAATAAACCACAGTAGGTACCAAACGAATAGACTTTTTGACCTGGTAATTTGCAATCAACGGTTGATTATCAACCATTTTGTTTTGTTTTGTGTATAAAAAATACACTTTTTGGGTTAAAGTTTTTTTATAATTAATTAAGCTGTCAAAAACGTTTCTACTTCAAAATGGGCATAGAGTCAAAATCTAGAGTACACTGTCGTGCAACCAGGTGATATTCGATTGCAGCAAAGCAAGCGTGGAGAAGCGCCAAGAAAAGGTGTGAATGATTATCAGTTTACATTATAAATTTAAGTTGTCAAAAATAAAGAACAATGTTCTGATATGATAATTGATCATTTGTTGTGTCATAAAAAGGAAGGTAGTTTACAATGATAAATGAATTAATGAATTTATATTGATTAAATATCAGAAAAAAGTATCAATTTACAACAATTAATTATTTTTACAAAATTTATTATTTATTCACTGTCTTATGACTCTTAGTACTTTTATTTTATAAGTATTAAATTTCAATTTATTCATACACGCTGCGGCTTTGATGTGTTTTTGAATTCCTTGGAAATAATTTAGCCTCCCAGCGTTTCCTGGCGAGGGCTGCGATCTTCAAGATTTAATTCTCATCATAAAAATAATGTTATATCGATAAAAACTTTTTTTTTTGTTAAAAATATTTCCCTTAGATCAAGGTAGGAAACGGCAAATAAATTTTTGGCATGACAAAGAAAATTTATATAGTTTATTCAGAGAATTAATAATTAATTAGTTGAATATAAAATATCTTCCTCAATCACATGCAAGTTGCAACCCTGTCAAATTAAAAACCGTTTTCTAAATTACTATCGTTAAGGGGGTGGCATAGTCCAGCAGATTGGTAATTTTTTCAGAGCAATATATGAAAGAAAACAAATGTGGAAATTTATTTTTTTATTTTTTATCTTTCAATAAAAGTGTTCATTCTACAAACGTTTACATTTTATTTCCTAACATAACTAATATAGTTAGGGTGACCGCGTCCCTAATTTGACATATTACCGACTAAAATATTAGCCCAAACACAGCGTCAAGGATAGTTTTCAGATTTAGCCAGTTTGTAAAACTAGCCTTCATCTTGCGTAAAACATGTGTCAAATTTGTTTGCATGCCATATACTTCCAGACACATAAGCGAGACAGGGAGACTTTAAGTCAAAACGGTAAATCTATCTTCTCCAGGCTTTATTTTGAAAAAACCAAATTTTTAACATACCGTATAATTATTAAAACTTCTAAGGAACGCTTTCTGTCCATAAGTGCAAATTTTTTCTAAATAATGCGATAAAAGCCCCGTTTTTTGGACTTTGTTCAATCGGAAATCTATCTCCTCCTAGGTTAAATTCAAAAATTAACTCACATTGTTTGCAAACGGTAGCTCGAACAATAGAAAACTTTTGAAGAGCCGTTTTTTCAGTTCGACGCCAACCTCAAAATATTAATTTTGAAAGGTCACGTGAAAAATTTCCGAAAAAAATGTGCTTCGATTTTTTCGAAGTAGCTCAAACGAAGCTGGAAAAACACTGAAGAAAGTTGGCTACGTCACCCAATAGATGTTTAGGGGTCAAATTGACACAAACGTTATTTTTGAACATAATTTCGAGAAAAAATAGATAGAAAAATCGAAAAAACGCAAAATTTGAAATTTTTTTTGTTGTCATTAGGTGTTTTATGCGTTCAAAACATAAAACAATTGATTTGTGCATTTTATGACATAATAACTGCAGAAAATTAGAACCGGGATACCTTAAAATACAAAAACCACTTTGCACTGTGCATCATTTTCCAATTAACCCCGACTAATAGATTTTTTTAAAGACGATATTAATAAACTGCAGAACATTGGTCGGGTGTACTCCGCTAAATAGCCTCTAATTACCTCTGCACAGTCCCGAAATTTTCTTTTAAATAAAATCAAAGGTTTTTTTCCATGAAAAGGGTAAAATGGCAAAAGTAGAAAAAATTTTCTGAGATAATTGACCTTAAATTAGCGTTTGATATTAAAAATGTCCTGACTATTAAACAAAAATTGCGCCTTTATTTTTTATTGCCGACATTTTTTAACAACCATAATTTTAAAAATTCAGGCACAGGTAATATGTTAAAAATTTCAATCAACAGTTTCAAAAGATAGAGGCACCTACCGATTAGTTGACTACAGCAAGATTTAATAGCATGCGTCGCGATAAAGGCGAAATATTAATATGTAGAGCAAATTTTATGGAGTTAAAAAAGATACCACGAATAAAAATTTAGACTTGATTGGGGAATATTCATAATTTTTCTGAAAGCTAAATAATAGAGTTCCAAAAGGGATTATGATTTTGTCAAGAATTAGTGAGAAAAGAAGTTAAAGTGGCTCCGCTTTTTTTTGGTTTTTAGCCCAAGAATTTTAAGTTATGAACAAAAAACAAATTTTGCGACAAAAATGCAGGCAAATTTTCATAATGCTTCGTTTTGTTTCAAATTTTTACGATTTCAAAGATGAAAACCCGAACTCAATCTTTCCCTGAAATAGATAAAAATAATTTTATGAAGAATAATAGTTATCGAGTTCAGCTAACTATACTAACTTGAAAAAATATACGCTGTAACTATTTTCGTAAGAGTTATATTGACTCCAGGATTGCCGGGTTTATGCACCCCAATGGCGGTGAATATATTGCAGTTTACAATAACTTCACGGTACGCAATATATTTCGTAGATATAATACCTAATAAGCTGTATAGGCAGAACGGAAATATGACTTATTTGAATCTCTTCTATAAGTACAGATGGAAGCTTAGTACTTTTATTTATATGAATAGAAAAAAAATGTGAAAAATTTTATATATTATCTTAATGAAGTGTCCATACTTGAACTATATTTTAAATTTTTTACATACTAATATCTGATAGATATAAAAAACCACTTTTCATTATGAGCTCTATTCATTGACCCGATGAGAATTTTTTTTGAGAAGTATTTATAAACTTCAGACATTGTCGGGTGTTTATGCACTAATTGTGCGCAGAATACATTATCACATGAAAAAATTATATCAATATGGAAGTTTTCATTGAAGGAGAAACTACTTTTTGGAAAAAAAATGGACACTCAATTGCGATAATTAGAAAATGTCCTGATTTCAAATAAGAGTAGCTTATAACACCCGAAATAATGAGATTTTTTTGGAGAAGATTTGAAAATTGACAAGATGACGAACAAACCGGTCTCAAAAGAAGTGATTTGTAAATTCATCAGAAGTTCAGACGAATATCCACTTGACCCTGATGCATCGGTTGAAATACGGAACCAAATAGAATACCAAAAATTTCACAAGTGATTCGGCCTGTGTTTTAAGAGAGTTCAAAAACACTAACTAAAAATTTTGGACTTGATTTGCGGAAAATTTTCCATAATATTCTAAAGATCCGGAAACAAAAATGAAAAAAACATTTCATGATGTTTCAAACAGCATGTCAGGAAAATATGTAAACATGCATGAACAAAGTTAAAGTGCGCTATGTTTTTCGTTTTTTATTACGATTTATAAAATTATCAGAAAAATTTTGGACGAAAATGCTTAAATTTCAATAATGCTTGGAATTTTTTCGAAAATTTTACGAATTATAAAAATAAAAGTTTTGAACTTCAAATCGGTACCTTAAATAGATAAAATTGATTTTTTAACATGAGCTGAAACACATTATTTGTGGTTCAGCTAACGAATAGCCAACAAAAATAACCAACTAATTATTTTCTTTCGAAGTTAAATTGACGCAGTCGCCAACATCGCTCGTCTACCCCCTTAAATCTTGCGAAAAAGTACATCACAATATTATATTTTGACTTTACACCATTAGGTACCAAAAGTAATCGTAACAAGTGACATTGTCAAAAACTTCAAAATCTATCTCCTCCAAGGAACGGTATATCAAATTGAGCTCAATTTTCACAAATCCGTAACGGTAGTAATAAATTTTTACATGGAGAGCTTTTTTTGTATCCGGCCGATCTGAACAAATCAGAACGACCAAAACACGATTTAACAATTCAGACTGAAATCTTATCTTCTCCGTGGATTGTTTGCAAATGGCTTCAAATTTTAATAAATTATCCTCAGAGAAAATATGCAAGAGCATAAATGAGAAAGCTATTTTGCAATTTCGAGCTAAAACTTCGAAATCTGATTTTTTTTGGTCATTTAGTCGAAAAATTCCGAAAAAAAAAGTGCTTGGATTTTTTCGAGTAGGCTTCAAAAGAAAGCACACAGTGACACTTACGTCAGTCGATATTTTTTAATTTAGTGTCAAATTCGTGAAGATATTTTTTAAATTCAATCTTTTAAAAAATACTTTAGAAAAATCGAAAAAAACGCGAAATTTTCGAATTGTTTTTTTGATGATTGGTTCTTTAGTTACGCTTAATTATCACCCGATCAAGTGGGGCATTTTTAATGCCTCTAAGGCCCTTCATATTAAATCAGACAGAATAAGGGGGATATATCTTGTCTTAAGGGGGTATATCGGTGTCTGAGTTAAATGAAAGTCTTAGGGCATTTAAAAAATGCTCCAATGATACGGGTGAAATTAGCGTTAACGAACCCAATATTGAAAAAATTCGAAAATTCGCATTTTTTCGATTTTTGTTCTAAGTTTTTTTTAAAAGATGAAGTTAGAAATAACGTTTTCTCGAATTTGACACTAAAACTTCAAATATCGCCTTGACGTAACCAACTTTCCTCATCAGTGGTTTCACTGGCTTTTCTTTTTGAGCCTACTTTCGAAAAAACGAACGCACTTTTTTTGGGAATTTTCGATTTCGAGTTTAAGCTGAAATTGCAAAAAAGCTTCGTCTATCTCTTACAAATGTTCTGGAGGAATACTTGATAAAAATTTGAGCCATTTTGCAAATAGATTTCGGACGGATACTGTGAAAATCGTCGGTTATATTGGCGTCTTCTAGAATTTGGTTCAGTCGCCGGATCGATAAAAAGTAGTACTTAAAGGATTGGCATTAACTACCGTTACGTGATCTGTTGAAAATTTGAGCTCAATTTTATATACGTTCTGGAAGGAAGATAGATTATTGGCAGTTTGGAAAATGCCACCTTGTGATACTGTTACCTAATCCGGTGAGTAATGGTCAAAAATAATTTGTGATGTATTTTTCCAAGATTAAGAGCATAGATCTACAAATAAGCATTTTCGGTTTTTTCTCATGAAATGTTTAGTTTTTCAGAATATATCACCGGAATATGTCCAAATTATCCAGATATTATACCCCTTAACTTTGACATTTTCTATCTTTTCGAAAAAAATTCAAGAAAAATTTTCAAGCTACGGGTTTTCTATTCCATAGGACATGTTAAATGGCATCAAATGGCCCTCAGAGAGGCTACAAATGAATTTCCGGTACTATCATAAACAAAATAGGAAAATTTTCAAAAGTCGTAAATTGCTGATCTTTTGAAAACGCGGGACATAATTTTCTTCCAATTTTTTCTGGGTCAATTTCAGAACAGAAACTAAAAGGTGTCCGAAATAATATAAATCTTGAGTGGGTAGGCGTTGTCAATCTTAGATATACATCTCTTTTAGAATATCATATGTAAAGGTAGTGTTATTATACACTAAGCATAGATAAACGCTATATTTATATAGTGACTCACTATTTCTAGTTTTTTAATACAGCTCAAATGAATCCTTTAATTAATTCAACTGGGACGCCTCTAAATTTAGTCAAGCGCTATGACGGTTCTTGGAAGTTAGTATATGAATAATTAGTCAACCATCTTCAATATCAACAACCCTTACCCGAATTGAGGATAATCATATAGTATTTCAAACGGTTGGGGAACAAAGCCGAAAAAAATATTTTTACTGTTTGTTGCACCCTTATAATGTTTGCTCTGACAGTTTAAGACTCAGTTCCGATTCAAATTAAAACAATTCGAATTTCCAAGGCGTGGAACCTGCGCGAGAGAATGAATTGTTTTTCATAGCGAGTCAAGCCCTCACTTCTTCTTCTTTTGAAAATGAAAGTTTTCTTAGCGTCGATTTCAAGCAGTTTTGAAAGCGAAAGAAAACACTTGAAAGATCATTCTTGGACTTTGATTTTGAAGATCATAATCCACCTAAAGCTATTCATTTTCCAAAACAAAAATCTGCTTGGAGCAAAAAGCGGAAAAGGGTCTTACAAATCGACTCATTATCGATTAAACCTGTAATATATGCTCATATTAGCTGTCAGATTTCCAAAAAACGCATGAAAATTGTGCATTTTCTCCATCAAGAAAATAAGCACTAGAGACTAAAAGCTCAAGAATAACTATTGTATTTTGTTTTATGAACTCAATTAAATTAAGTGACGGACCAGCTCGAATCATCTAAGAGTACTAATTATTATGGCACTTTGATACGTAAGCCAATGATGATTAATCTTAATACGCTTATGGTTTCATGGCCCCATGAGCTTTGATGCAAAATATACCATAAAAATCTTGTCAGTCACTAATGATAACCCTTGAGAGCCTTTGTAAGGGGGGTTCAGGAAAATTAAAGGGGGAAAAAAAATAAGAAAAAAAGACATGAAATTCTTCTGATTATGCATTTTTTAGATGTGAATATTTCGAACGAAGAGTTTATGGACAAAAAACATACTAATTCCTATCTATAATAGAATCTTTAAATCTTGCAGAATATACATCAAATATTTTCTTCAAAAATCTATCTTTTACGATAGTATGTAAGAATAACTTTATCTGAATAAGTGAAATTAACTTCCACCGCACTGAAGCGGTGTTTCCAGAACACAGAGCCAAAAATATTTTGGAAAAGTGTCATTTTGGCAGCGGAATATCGGAACAGCCCCGATATTGTTCCCTTTATTTTTAAATCTTCAGAATTTTGGTTGAGTTCTAGAAATTTATCTTCATCAGACCGAAATGCATTATTTGGAGCAATTTTTTGTTATAACCAGTGGTGAGCACAGAAAAAGTTCGACCAAGCACAAAGCCTAATCCCTTTATCCGTTTTGCTTGGAATTGCGTAGTCAACAACGTTTAAAAACACACGTAAAAGAGGTAAGTGGCTACGCAATCTAAAGCAAAAGTGATAAAGGGAATATAGTTAATTTTTTGCATGAAGGAGAAGTTTCAAACGATCATTTTTTTTGCATCCGACAATTTGATATCCGAGAATTTTTATTTTTAGTTCTAGAAAATTACTGTAAGAGCAAGGCTACAGTATACACGTGATACCAAAGCTCACCAGTGGTGTGTCACAATATAATTTGCTATTGGAATCAATGCAAACAAGGATCTGACCCTATGTTATCGTTTTTTTATTTGGTCTAATATATAGATCAATCGAAAGATTATTATTTAAATAGTCTAAAATTTGATGAAAAATAAAATTTTTCAAAAAATGTGTATTTTCCGCTATAAAAAGCAGATTAGTGACACTTCTGATATGATTTGGAGTCGATATACTAAATATTATGCCCTGTGGACAATATTTAATTTGTTCGGAATTAAGTTTTTAATATTAATATTTCCGTGAAATACCTTAAAAATTGGAAATTTGCAAATCATCACTTCTGAAAAAATGAATCTGTTGCCTTGTTATACCTTCCTAAAAAAACTGGCTATTTTCAAATTTTAATTGACGGCAATTGAGTCCGCATTTAAATTTTTTAGAAGTAAAAGATTGGAATTAAAATCTCAAAAAATCAAACCCTCCGTAATATTTGAACAAAATTTCCAAAAAAAATAAGTTATTTTTTGACAGTCCCTTGCAAAACTCGTTTATAATGTAATCGAACGAGACAATTCTACGATTTTGTTTTTTTGCAGTTTTTAAGAATTTTAACATTATGCAAAGCCTAGATAAGCTATATAGGCCTTTGTGCTCTCACGGGTTAAGGGGTGGGCGTCCCGATTTTTTGACATTATAGAATTAATTTTCGATACATTAAGAGGGTACGGGTGTCGTTTTTGGTCTTTTAATCACGCTTAGACAATTCTAGGGCAGTTTGTGAAAAATCTGAGGAATACTTGTTTGTAATCGATCATTCCTGTCTAACGTTACACATCTCAAAGTCTAACATTGTTACATCACAACCACCAGGTGGTTGAGTCTTTTCTAGAACACTAAACGTTTTAAAAATCTCATTTCTTTTAGACCCACATAAAAAGCGTTCTCGACAATTTACACAAAGTAGCGGATAATATGAGAACAAAAAATGTGATCGAAGGAATTTTTCAATTTTGAAATTTTTTTTCTTGAATCTCACCTTGAACGGCGATTTTTACCCAGTTTTTCGAACTTCAAACTCTTATCTGTCTTTTAGCACAAATGTTTATGAATAAAGCCGTTTTTTTTCAACTAAGGTAGAATAAAATATAATGGACGGTTAATGTGATCGAAAGAAATTTTTGAATTTTATATTCTGAGAATTCTAGAAATATGATTGGGGAGTAAACCGGAAATGAAAAAGTCGAAAAAAAGTCGTCTGATCGGAACAAAAGACCACACAAATGAAGCTGAGGAGTTCACTGAATCAAAAAATCTGCTTACAGCTAATCGAAATTCTGAAACCAATCAGCGCAATCGATTACTTAGGTTTTAACATTTTTGCATAAAATAATTGACTTCTAGAATTCGATAAGACATTTTGGATAATTTAATGTCATGCATTGTTTTAGGCGGGTCATATCACAATAAAATTGTTTATACATATATTATTATTATACATGTATTATGGTAGCATAACCGGGTTTTAGCGGGTTAAAGCTAAAAATATTCGAATTTTGAAGAATTTAAGATTTCGTTCTAGATTTGTTTTGCAAAAAATTAATGCCACCATGAGATCCTGGTCACAGTTAGCATAACCGATATTAATTTTATCATAAATTAATCTAAAAGGGCTAAAAAAAAAACCGACACCTACCTTAATATCGGTTATGAACTAAATTGACCCAAGGAATCTGTGTTGCAACTATTTTTTCAAAACAACTCTCAAACAAAATCTAGGATTTTAAAAAAATTCGAAATATTTTTTTGGCTTTAACCGCCATAAAACGGTGTTTCACCATGATTAACATTTGTTATTGGTGAATATGACCCGCTAAAACAGATGCATTAACATTAAAATTATCGGAAATGTCTTTATCGAATTCTGAAATTTCATTAATATTTTAAGCAAAAATAACCTATAACCTATTAAACCGTAATTACGAAATTTGACGCATGATTTGTTTCAAATGTCGGTTAGCTGTAAGCGTATTTTATGATCAGTGATAATCTCAGCCTGTTAATTTGGTGGTACTTTTGTTCAAATAAAGGACCTTTTTTTTTCAAACAGCTTCATTTTCCGGTTTACTACAGTCACATTTTCTAGATTCATAGAATGAAAATCAAAAATTCAGCCTCATCAGATGACGGCAGTATATTTATCTACCTAGTCGAAAAAACACACTTTATTCTAAACATTCGCTAAAAGAAGATAGAGTTTGAAAATCGAAAAACTGTAAAATCGAGCGGTTTAAGTGAGATTCTAAAATAAAAGGTCCAAAATTGGGGAAAAATTCTTTCTCATGACATTTTGATTCTCATTTATCCGCTACTTTGTGTAAATTTTGACGCTCTTGGTATGTGGAAGTCCTAAAAGAAATAGTTTTTTAAAAAAATTGTTTAGTGTTTTAGAATAGACCTTCACCACTGGTGGGTGTGAGTTACAATGTTAAGTTGAGATATGGAATCGTTAGGCGAAGGCTCTAGAACTATAAACGATTGAAAAGGTACAGATACGAACGCCACCCCTTAATGCAGTTTAAAAACCAGTACTGAACAAGATATATCTACAATTATACTTTACTAAAGAGTAGCTTTTGTTGGAGGGAAAACTTGGCATTATTAATTTTGACACTCGGCGCCACCTGGTGGCGGAAAAGAAGCTATTTCGTCTATCTTCGTGACTGGACCAAATATGATCTAATTAAATACTACTATAGGGATTAGTTTTCAAGCAAAAATTGTGCTCATTAATTTTCCACACACAGGCACCACCTGGTTGTGAAAATAGGCGTCACAAATCTTGCGTATATTTTTCATTTTTGAAACCACTGAAAATCTTGCATTAAGAACCATAAATATGTTAATTTCAAAATCGAAAAAATATATGGTTTTAATGGGTCAGTAAACTAAGCAATAACATATGTGGTGTTCTGAAACACTCTCGGTGCAAGTGGGTAGAACAATCTCGTGCAGGTGTGGGGGTTTAACATGGAAAAATTTTTAAAATCGAAGAATTTTTCGATCTGACGAACTTAACTATACAGAAAGAAAATACCAAACTTGAATAAATAAGGACGATTTACTTATTAAAACCGTTCTTGCGCATCGTTAAAGACTTATGCTTATAGAAATTAACCTTACAAAGTAACATTATAAATAGTAGATTCCGGTTCTCAATTCCTATTAATTGTGCATTTTAAAACGCGCAATTTAAAAGTCAAGTTGTAGCTTTTGAGCCACCCACGCTTTGTGAAACCGCGGAGCCAATCAGGGTACAGAAAATTTTTATTGGATGAAAGTAGCACCAGATTTAAAGATATTCTGCCCTCTGAACCTTCTGACAAAAAGTTGGGAAATCTGCTGGTCTTTACTTTATTTCTCTCCAGAGATAACAAGTGAGAGAAATTTGGATGTGGTTTTTCTCTTTAAGTCTGCTCTCTGTGTTATTTTACATTTCAGTCATGCATGCAACATTGGCACGAGACATCTGCCTTTCTTTAATTTTGCAAATACGGTTTGAAAAATTTCTTTTTAGGCATTTTCAAACGCAAGTTTTACCTGGAAATTGACTTAATTGTCCGACCGATAACATTTGAAGGCAGCCTGAGGGCACCGTGTCCCAGCTTTCTCGTTGGCTCCCAATGGTAAATCTAGAAAGGCACGAGTACTAACCTACCTGCGCGTTATCAATGAAGGTATTATCAAAGATCACTGAGTAGTGATTCACTTACACTTATGATTAACCGATAAATATCTTATCAGACAAACAATATTATCATGAGTTAGGTTTCAACCACTATCCTAAAACCTACAATATAATGAAAGAACTTTGAACATCGCTAAAACCTCCAATTTAAGGAAGAGAAGTGTTGGAGCATCGCTCATGGACCAATAGAATGTCAAGTTGACCAGATAAAATCTACTATTTAATCCTTCAGTTGTAAGTTTGGGGAAGGGCCGAAGAGCCGAAAATTTAAAACAAATGCGCAAACTTAAAAAGCTTGGTAAGGTATACTTTTTAATGGACACATTGGAGAGGTAGTTTTCGATAAAAGTTTTCGGTATACACATTTTACTGGCATTTTGGTTAGTTTTCCGACCATCAGTTTACGGAGTTTTCGGGCAATTTTTGACCTATTTCTTAACTCCTAACAAGTGGCAAACTACTTCTGGACTCACCAATGTGTTTATGGTCACGCGTGACCCATGGTGTTTCAATCAGCGTAACCGTAGATTTTATTATACATAATATTTCACTTGTTATATGGTAAATTCAAATAATTTGCTACAATCGTATAGAAAAACAAAATGTAAAAAAATAATTTAAGCGCTCAAATGAGTTGATAAGAAAATATAAATCCTTCTGCTATTTGCACGATTCACACAATTAAGGGCATAAGAATACAGAATTAAGGCTTAATTTGACATTTTTAAAATTTGTAGTATCAAAGCCGTCCACCGATTTTCGGTGGCTAACCTACAAAAAAAATGGCAAATGTTTTTATTAAAATTTCACAAATAGCTTCGCTTAAAAATAAAAAAGAATCTATTTTAATGAAAGGTTCAAAGGCAATTTCATCGTAAAGCTTTGTAGTAAAACCGGTCAAAATCGGAAGAGGTCCGACTTTTAATGAAAATATAGCAACTATGATGTGAATTATGTACTGAACGGTTCGTAGAGAAGCAAAAAAATAGCAAATTTTGAAATTCACAAGGAGATTGTTTGCTCTCTGGCGACCTTTAAGGTCATTAATTGACCATAGTTGCTAATATTTATCATCAGAAAGTCGACTCAACCGATTCTTTTGGGGGGTACTTACGAGGTCTCTAAGTGAACTTTGAATTTACGGTTAATTTGATAATACGGTAAACAATATACGGTATTTGAAAAGATCTCAAATTACATAAAAACAAACTTTGGGATATGATCTTCAAACTTTTTAAAACTTTTTCTCTCATTACCACAAATCTGAATAATCACGGTGACGAAATAATTCAAAAATAAGGTTTAAGAACTATTCTCATAACATGAATCCTTATTTCTTCAAAAATAAGATCAGTGACTTTTGGGAAGATACATTATGTTCAAACTATTAATTATTGTGTTTATTAGCCCACAAAATTTTTTCGGCGTAATTTGGAGACGATATTTGTGTACTTGAACAAAAACCTATATTTCTTAATTGTAAGTCACGTGGATTGTTTTTGGATTCGGTGTAAATCGAAAAAAAAAATCTCAAAACTTTCTAAAGAACCTATTCACTTAATTCAAAAATTGAATTAGAGTAATT
>SCLH01000343.1:37631-55781 GCA_004367855.1 Oikopleura vanhoeffeni
TGTTGGGAAAACGCAACGTCATGATTTGTGTCATTAGGGTGGTGGAATTCACCGACTGCACTGAGCACAGTGATAGGCATAATTATGCCGATAAGTAGGGTCAGTACCGGAGACTTATCTGCAAAAACGAACCCCTCAGTACGGATTCTTTGAGTTAATGGTGCTAAACTTTCTCAAAAAGAATGATTCCGGACTATGAAAAAATTTTGGACCTCCAAGTGGGCACAATTGAGTATGAAAAAACAAACCTTTCGAGCTTTGAAACGCGCTATAAAGGTTTGATTTATTATTGATTTTTGTTGTTATTATACCGATCGCGTTTCAAAACACTCAAAGAATCCGTACCAGGGTTTAGTTCGCAGATAAGTACCCGGTACGGACGCCTACTTATGGGCATAAGTTATGCCTATCACTGTGCTCCAGTGCAGTCGGTGAAATTCCTCAACCACCCTAATGACGCATAATCATGGACGTTGCGTTTTTCACACCATATTTTTATTCAGACCAATTTCCGTACCCAAATTGACCTAAATAAAAAAATAATGCAGACCATTTGGATACGGAACGGGCTTTCTTTCCGTACCCATCTAAGCAAAGTATAGTGAGGACAAAAAAGTCGATTGGCCAATTTGGGTACGGAAAGCACGACCTTTATTGTCACGAAATTTATGTCTAGAAAATAAAAATTCAGTTTTTACAAACTTAAAAGTGAATGACAGTTTTGACTTATCCCCGAGATCCAGAATTATTTTCTGAATTAATCTTTCTTATATTGATATGTGAAATCAAAAAAGTTGGCTTTTGGCTTAAAACGGTGTTTTTTGAAAAAAACACTTTTTTTTCAGTAATTTACGCAAAACTTTTTGGGCTTCAAAATAAGTCAAATTATAATTTCGTCAAAAGAATTATTTTTTTTAATCAGTATGTGCCGATTGACACACATCTGAGTACAGGGTTGTTTAGAAAAACTGAGTGGACAAATTCATAAATACGATAGGAATGAGGGTTATTAGTAGTTGTGCGGGCTACCCAAGCGTCACTCATTGGCTCTCTACTACAAAGCGCTAATGGGATGCATCGCGATAAAACACAAGAGCTGAGTCGAAATACTAAAACCCCTCATTTGTATTGTAGTAAAATGTGACCGCAATCGGTCTCTGAGAGTTAAATTTTGAATTATTTAGGATGATGGTGAAAAATTAACAGTTAGAAAATGCGTGAAACAAATAGAGGAAAAGATAAAGTCGTTTTACGAATAATTTATGCAGTAAGTACCCTCAGCCTAGTTGCTTTGGATAAATTAGTTTAATATCAAAAGTTATATTTTAACAGTTGGATAAGTTTTTATAAAAAATCGTTATTTTATTTTAATAACAATTCGATATTTTCGATTTGTTCAACGCAACTATTGTGCGGGTAACTTTGCGTGGTCAATAGTATTCATTTTAACCCGTAGACTGTTTTTCAGCCAACTAGTTGGCTTATTCCGTCTTTTCTTTATTACTTGTATTTAACTTTAAGTCTAGAACATAGGTATTTATTTTAGGCGAGTCTACTGAGTACGAGTTAAGAATAGCATCCGTCGATAAAAATTAATTTTTCGATAAATTTATTAATTGTGATATTTTGATGTTTTTTTAGACAATAACATATCGATTAAAGCTACGGAAATATACTATATTCAAGTCAGTTTTCTACGCATAGGTCATTCATATTTTCTTCTCAAAAACTATATGTTTTCGATTTTTGATCAAAAATTATTCATTTTACGTCAATTAATATCACCTATTGCGTGATTTTCCATAGCTTGAATGGCAGCCGGCCATAGTAATGGAAATATATTTTAGAATAAAATTATTTAAACCTCAAGTTCATGTGAAAAACTTTCTATTTTAAAGCATTCATTTGCTCAGTATTTTTAAGAAGGTTGTTGGCAGCAAAAAATACAAGTTTTCATGTTTACTTGTATTTTTTCTGCAAACAACCTTCTTAAGGGGATTGTGGGTGCTTCCAGCAATGTGCTGGGGAGAAATAAGATTTTTTTAAAACCCAAATATATTGTGTGAGAATTAAGTGGACATCTATGTTTTCGATTGCACATTGTAGTTCGTAACCTTGAAATGTATACAAAGTGAAAAATTTCTAGAAAAATTTTAACACGAGCCGTTAAATGCATAAAACCTAATGCTTGCTTTTACTCTTCCATTGATCTATTTCGTGATATCACGTTCCAAATTACATATGCCGATATTATTGTCAGAAAAAAATTCTCTACAATCGCAACAGAAATATTTTATAAATTCATCTTTAATTCGCCGAAAATTATTTTGAAATTCCTTGCTATACAGCGGGGTGCGGCGTATAGTTATACGCGTATAGTTAGATCCCACGCAAAAACCTACGTAGCCTCCGCAAAAACCTACGCATTTGAAAATAAATTTATTCGTTCCTGGCGTGCGGCGTATAGTTACAGGCAAAAGATAGGGCTTTTTTTCAAACGTTCATAAGCAAAAGATAGGCGTTTTGAACCAGATTTCAGACCAAGATTCTCTTTCGGCGCGACAATGAAAAATACACTTTTTTTAAAAAATGTTCAGATTGACCAATGAAGTGTCGTATTTCAAGGAGTTGAAAAACATGTTTTCAGTCTCGCAGACAATGTCGGCTAGCTTGAAATTGGCCAATAGTTATTTAGATAAAAATATTTAGTATTTCTGGTTTTCTGAGAGTGATTTACTGTGAGCATATTTTTTTTTCATAATTTTCATTTGTTTCTTTGACATTTTAAGATTTTCGGATAAATCTTTCGAATTCATGTTTATTTAAAATTACCTTTATTTCATTTTTTTCGATAAAATTAAATTTTAAAATCACCAAATTCTTACTCTGACCATATTTTAACGCAATTTTGAACTCTAGATATTGTCCAAATTGACCAATCAGAGCACATTTTCCCAAAGTACGCGTATAGTTAGAAGTACGGTAAAGTTTAGAATTACGCGTATAGTTAGGGTTTTTTGGAGACAAACTTTCTAACTATACGCCGCACCCCGCTGTAGTAGTTTAATATAGGCAAAATGTAAATTTTTTTAGAAAACGGACTATTTATCACGAACGCTACATGCGATTTTTTTCTCTTATTCAAATAATCATCGTGAATCTCTTTAGCTTAAGCTAAATATCCAACAGAAAAAATTTTAATAATTTCTGTCAGATTTCTCGCAATCACTATTTTATGCAGATCTACTGCACGCCATCATTACATTGATTAGACTAAAAACTGAAATATTTAAAAAGGGGCAAAAATCTTAACAATTATAATACTGAAATACCTTCATTTATAGTTATTTTTGCTGTAATTATTATTCTTCGTAATTTGAGACTATCGTATGTCTAGAATTTTAAATAAATTAATTATTTTTGCAAGCAAATCCGATATTCTAGAACTAGTTATTCGATAGTAATAAACTTTTTTTTGCTTGCAATCAATTTCTCGTGTGCTTGATGGTCGGATACAAGAAAAATAATACCGAATTTGAGACCGTGGTCGAAAATAACTACTGCACCCACAATCCCCTTGAAAATACCAAGTAAATGAATGAGTTAAAATAAGTGCGTGATATGAACATTAGGGAAAGAGCACTGTGCAAGTCAAAATTTCTTTGCTCGACTTGCATTCCTATAAAAATTATAGTAAAAATGTCAATTTGACGCACATTTCTGAACTAAAAAATCATAAACCTAATAAAGATTTTAAGGTGCTCCTCGATGATGATTCCGCAGACGAAAAGGGTATACCAAAAGCTCCAGAACCGCCAAAATGATTTCATTGCGCTTTTAAATATACTTTTAATTTGAATTAAAGTTCCAGTGCATTTTAAATTATGCAAAATAAATTTATCCTGTCAACTTTACCCTTTATTTCTTTTTTGTATTGATTGATTTGTTTTACTACTATAAGAGCGTACTATTTACGGGGTGGTCAAGGCAATTTAAAATCGAGAGAAAAAGTTTTAAATGATAATTCACTTGAAAATAAATTTTTTCGCAGACCTGAATGACGTCTGCGACCTCTAGAAAAGCGAAAATGGGATCCTAAAATTTTTTCACAGCGTCCGTCTATGAGCCAATTTTATGGTTTTTCTTAAACGATCATAATTTTTGAATAGATCTTCGAGATCCGAATTTTGAATTTTTGCCTAGGGGCGCTAAATCGCAAAAATCATCTTTTTGAGCTTTTTTATTTTGGTTCTAGCACCAAATGTGGTCAAAATTAACGCATGGTTTATAGTACCGTTTCCAGAAAGCCATAATTTTGTATCTGTTTGCTGTAGTAAATCATGAAAATCTCACTTCGACGAAGAATGTTTTTTCTGATTTAGCGCCATCTAGCATTATTTCCAAAAAGTCTTATTTGTAGACATGGGCCATGTCACATGGCCTTAATCTTGTGAAATCGAAGGTACAACTCAGATTCCGATGAGTACACCAATCCTCACATTTTCACAAATTTCTATACCTAATTCCTCCCAGACCATATCCATTACGGGGCCCACACGTACAAATAGGCACTTTTTAAGCCAAACTTTTTATATAATTCGGCTTTTGAAAACTCATCCGATTAAGTTCTTAGATAGCTCAAACTGAGCAAAAATATTTAGTGAATAATAAAATAAAAAAATTGGTCCGAATCGGACCATTTTTAGATTTTTTTTCTGAGATTTTTGAAATTGTTTAATTATAAGTTTTTTTTAAACAATCGATAACAATGGTCTGATTCGGACCATTTTTAAAATTATTTTTTGTTTAATATTTGTGCTCAGTTTGAGCTTTCTAAGAACTTAATCGAATAAGTTGTTTTCCAAAGCCGAATAATATAAAAATGTTGGCTAAAAAGTGGCTAATTTGTTCGTGTGGGCTCCGTAACGGAGCCTTCGTTATCGATATATCGAAATTTGTTGAAAAGTTGACATAATACGTGGAATAACCAAACTAAACCTAAAACTTTAGTTTCAAAATCTATCTCCTCCGAGGTTAAATTTCAAAAAGGGCTCAAATTTTTTCAAAGTACATGCCTAAGTTCTGTAGGAGCCATTTTTGTCAAATTTTGATGTAGACTTGAAAATATGATTTTTCGAAAAAAACAAAAAATTCGAAAAAAAATGTGCTTCGATTTTTTCGAAAGTAGGCTCAAACGAAAGCCAGGGAAACACTTAAGGGAGTACCTGACGGACCTTATATCTCGACACTCTGACATGGTAGAAAGCCACTTTTAACTTTATTCTCAATTTTGTCATCGGTTTCATTCCAAAAATATTCAAAAAAAAATTTATATACAGTATGTGTTTTTTTTTCGTGCGAACAAAAAGTAAACAATTCGGGAGAATTCTTCCCAGATTATAGACGATTCTCCCGGACACTTGAGATTCTGTTCGCACGAAAAAAAAACACATACTGTAAGAAAATTTCCTATTTTTTCTGCGTATAATTTTCCTTCTACAGGCTCTAACTTCTAAAGTTTTACCCCGTTCACGCTAATTTTTCTTGCATAACGTCACTATGAATTCAATCTTGAAAATAAAAATAAAAAAATTCAATTTTCGAAATTTTTTTCTCAGATTGAAAAATAGGGGAACCTGACGAACGTTATATTTCGGGAACCATATATCCTTTTCCCAACCTAAGTCCGTCTTAAAAATGCTTGTTATCTCTATAGCGCGTGTTCGAATCCCACTAATGTTGTCTCAGTGATTGTCTTGTGTACGATTATAAGCAAGGGTGCTTGATATTCGGACCGCCAAAGTTGATCAATGTTAATCACTCAAGCAATCACTAAGACAATCAATAAGACAACATTAGTGGGATTTGAACACACGCTTTAGAGATAACAAGCATTTTTAAGATGGACTTAGGTTGGGAAAAGGATATGGTAGAATCTTAATTTTTGCTGCATTCGTAATTTTGTTAACGGTTTGAGTAGTATAGTCGTCTGTTCCAATTTTTGACAATTTGGTGTTGGTGTAACACCAAGGTGGTGCTAGCCCTAGCACCAATATGGTGTTGGTGCTGGAGCATAAATTTTGGTGCACTTGGTGCTAGAACATTTGGTGCTAACCCTTACACCTTCGAAGGTGTATTTGGTGTTGGAACATTTGGTGCTNATTTTTTCCAAATAATTTACTGAAACTCGTGATATAGACATCGGATCTGTTTTTTGTCATTTTAAATTTTTTATGCTGATACATCCTAAAAATAAAAAATTTAGTATTTTCCTCAAAAATAATTTTGCAAACCTGAGAAAAAAAACATATTTTTGCCGAATTTTGACATACCTGAACTTCAAGCACCTCATAATCATAAACTAAACAAGATATCGAAAATTGCTCGGATAGTCTCCGAATATGTTCCATTATAAAAAAACGCTTTTCAGGAAAAAAAAATTTGACTTCAGATGTTCGAGTTAAAATGTTTTAGCCGTGATATACCAAAAACAGCCATTTTGAGCACCTTCTTTAGACGTTAACGATTACGGACAAATTAGATGATATTTCAAAATTTCTTCGGATATTCTCCTTTATTTTTTAAAATTCATTCATATCCCCCAAGAATAAAAAAAATCTGTAATCACCTCGGCCAATTAAATTGTATTAAAAAAATGCGAAAATCGAAAATTTAGACAAATATCTCCTGGGTCCCAAAATATGAAACTCTAAGGACTGTTATTCAGCTTTGCACAGACGTTTAAAATTCACTAAATGGCGTCAGGTACTCCCTTTTAACCCCTAGACTCATTTGAGTATTGATATCCCCCAGAGACATGAGAGCTTTTTTTGCTTGACTTTGAAGTCATATTATGGGAAAAGTTTAAGTGTTANTGTTGAGCTAACGATAATAAGCACAAAAAAATAAACTAACTAATTACTTTCGTGAGTTATATTGACTTCAATCTGCCGGGTTTATGCCACCCCCTTAAAAATAAAGAAATCATATTTCACTGAAACTTGTCAAATTTTTAAGCCGTGTTGACAACCGAATTAAATTTATTATATTTCTTACGATGTGCCAAAATTTCGTTTTTTCGGATTTTTTGGGAATTTAAGATTTTGATTTTGACGTAGAAATAGTAAAAATCATGGAAAATAAATTGAATTAAGTGGTGAAGATCTTTTTTTCAGGTTCTTAGTGATACCAAGTAAAAAAATTATTTTACCTCAATTTTGACACCTTCAACCGAAATCTCCTGTTTTTTAAGTTTGTTTTTAAAAAACGATTTATAAAGTAAAAATTAGAGACCTGAAAAAATCAGATTTGACGCAGTAAGCTCTGAGATTGCATCTTACATTTTGAAAACATTTTATTTAAAAATTCAGAAGTGGCAAAAAGTTTATCATCATGAGAAAGAAAATTGAAAAAATGCAAATCAGTCAAAATGCACCGACTTCCTGAACCCCTAGACTCATTTGAGTATTGATATCCCCCAGAGGCATGAGAGCCACTTTTTTGGCTCGACTTTGAAGTCATATTATAGGAAAAGTTAAAGTGTTAGGGAATTAATTGTTGTGAAATCATTGAGATAAAATATAAACTCGAATTTTTTATTAATTATATTAAGACAATTGAACTATTAATCACTTCATTTTCGCTGTGAAAAAGAGAAGTCAACTCAAACTGTTTCCCACAGGAAACCATACGATTTCAATAATGAGATGGTAGTAAAATAAAATTAAGTGAAACCTTATGTTCCTTAACCTGGTCTCCGATTTAAAATACCTTATCGGGTTCGTCTATGAAACGATAATTCGCACCTCTGAAATGATGAAACTAGTGGTAAACAATATGTCTGCGCCTTATATTTCCGCCCGCTTTTCATTCATAAGCAATTTTTCTGTTTTCAACCAAAAAGAAATAAAAAAAATTCTACATTCAGTAGAAACATTATTATTATTTTTAAACATGGTCAAGACGAATTCCTAAAAACTGAGTATTTAAAGACCTTTGTTGTTTTTAAATAACTTTGGTGAGATAAAGCTGATTATGAAAATTTCAGAGAATTCAAAAAAAAGGTAAGATAAAATATATTTCGAACGCTCATTCCAAAAAAAGATTTCTATCATTTTTCGAAAATTAATTGCTAACTCTATGGGCGATTTTAACGCTTGAACTTCAATTTCGGATTATTTTGTGTCCTTTCCGTCTTGTTTCAAAAAAAATGGGAAAGCCACTTTTATGGCTCTATGAGTCTAGGGGTTTAAGGAAGAAAACTAATCAGTTGTAAAGTCGACTTATATCAAAACTTGCAACAATAAGGAAACTAAAGAAATTTTAGCAATATCGTGGAGAAAATTTTATTTAGAAGATTTTTAGACGTAAATTTCCAGCTTTAGAGACAAATATAAAACATTATTAAAACTTTAGTTTGTCTTTTTTCATTGATGAGAAAAGCAATTTGTAATCGAAAATCGAGCTTAAAAGAAGTGCAAAGTCCTAAAGACGACGATTTTGTGTACTTGACTTCTAAAAAAATTTCGTGAAAATTCACAATTTTAGAACTTGTGACACAAGTCTTGTGTAAGCCAAAGACGCGTCTTGAAAAAAGGGGCAAATTTATTTTATTCTACGTTTTTCACTGTTAAACCAGGGGTCGGCCGACCGTTTTGAAAAATCTGATCGGATAGAACTTGATCGGATCAGGGTTCGGCAAATTTTCTTAAATCGTTTGCTCTGCTCTAAAACAGTTTTCGAGCTATTTTGCTCTTATCTGATGCCAAATTCGGATTTAGCTTCACTCTCATAAGAGTTGCCAGGCTGGCCGCGGACTGTTGCCTAGGAGTTTGAGTTGACAAATATCACTAAATGTGCTCTGAAATTGACCTGAAAGAGTGAAATAGAGCAGAGTCTGCCGATCCCTGGATCGGATCGTAGATCTTTAAAACCTGATCGGATCGACGATTTAAAAAAACCTGATCGAATCGAACTTGATCGGATCAGAGATTTTAAAAACCTGATCGGATCGGAGATTTTAAGAACCTGATCGGATCGAACTTTATCGGAGATTTTAAAAACCTGATCGGATCGATGGTTAACAAAAACCTGATCGGATCGAAAAAAAGTCGATCCGATCACGTTCTGCCGACCCCTGTGTTAAACAGTCACTGTTTACACATTGGGATTTTCATTTTTTACTACAGTCGTTTCTCAAAAAACTGGCAAAGATGATGTTCAAGAAACTCCCCAATTTTGGAGATTTTTCCCACGTCATCCCAGCCGCAATACAAAACTCGTTGAGAAGCATTTTGTGTTTTCACAGACATAATAATTAAAGATCAAGTTTTAGAATTTCATATTTAGGTCAAAAATTATTTTTCAGAAGTGAGACTTACACAAAAAATTATTTTTGAACTAACTCGCCTAGGGTGTCCGCAGTCGAGCAAAATTTTGAGAACAATCATTGTCAAAAACTACATTTTACGTAGAATTTTACAGTAATGACGAAAATGAACTTTATTTTGAAAAAAATTAACAAAGCTGAATTCTGATTGGTTCAAATTTAAACCAATCAAGCTCCCGGAAATTTATCATCAGTTTAACTGACTTTTTAGTGGTGATTCCGAATATATATTTTAATATGTCATTGTCATCAAGTTTTGTGTTTTTTTTGTCCTTGAAATTTTAAAAATCGCTGAAAAATGTCAAATTTTGGCTTAATTAGTCTCTAGCGCCTCGAATATATGTTGGGCCGTGAGATATTATTTTCATTCGCACTAATTTTTTTTGCATCTTTCTAGAATGAAATGAAAAAAATAAAAGTGTATGAACATCGAGATTCTCATTGGTCGAAATTTGAACCAATCAGAATAAGAACTATCAGTAGTTAGCTTGTTATTAGTACCCCCTGAACGTTTGAAAAAAAAGGTACTCATAGCAGATAAGAAGGTAACTTTAATTGAGTGAGTGTGCTCAGGGTATCTTCGTAATCAGATATACTGCAATATTTTTGCAATTTGGAGAATTCTCTTTTTGTGTAACTTATATTCTGTTTGTTGTATTGTTAAAAAAAACAGACATAACTATACATTTCAATTATGTAAGGGAGTAGTGGTCGCATTTAGAGACTCGGAACATGAAATTTCGCGTAGATTACTTCAAAATGAGACTTTCTGACGAAAAGGGTAAACTATCAACAAAATAAAAGGTAACTATATGAGGGTAACCTATAAGCAAGTAACTACTGTATATGAGTAGTCACAAAAAGATCGCAAATAAAGCTACTTTTGGAGACGGTGATATCAGAGCAATGCGTCTAAAATACCACGAGGTGGCTAGAGCTTTATTTCGAGCGTGTCTAGCTTGTAATAAAAAAGTGACCTGGAATCTGGACTGCGGAACATGAAAGCTCGCCCGAATACTAACTTTGAACCTATGAGCAAGAAAATTAGGAAGTCATCATTTCACCCCTCCTTAGAGCTAAACTGTTCTTCAAGAGAAACTGTGCTCTTTAAGACCGCTCACGGCGAAAAAATATTTTATGGGTTTATTATCTATTATGTCCTCAAAGAGTAATCTGTGAAGGCTGGTTTTTGGTAAAGGATGTAATACTTTGCTTGACGTTAGCTGCTGGACAATTCTGCTCATAATTGTGGTGCACCGTGGTATCCGATGTGAACCTATTTTTCTGAGGTCACAAATTCTCAAGAAATTCAGATTCTGTGTTTATAAAATTTCTTCGCATGTGCAGATGAAAATATACTGTATGCGCATTGTTTTAAAAATTAAGACTCTTTTTTATTTCGCAGCCACTACACACCTTCTCATTTCTGAACAGTGAAGATATGGATACGGAGCCTCTGGAGCCTGCAGGGGAGTTAAAATGACAAAAAAAACAAAAGCAAATAAGAAATTATTGCGCGGAATAAGAAGACGTTGGTTTTCCGCGCAGTCGGAGTTTTTTGGGTCCACGATCGATTAGCCAGTCCAGTCCATAATGGAAACGGTAATGTTGAGACCAAGGGTACCAGAAATGATATTTTTCAAATTTATCATATTGGTCAGATTTTTGACCAAGAGAACGGCCCGCAGCGTTAGAGCGAAATAATATTGTTGTTTGACAAATTTGTGTCGCATGATTTCACACTCTTCGCTCTAGCGCCGTCTTATGGCGGAATTGACCCATAGTTACATAATCATCGTTCGGGGAAACCGGCTTATTGCACATGTTTTGACACTTTAAAAGCTCCGTAGTGTCTTTGTGCCAGCGCATCCGCTGGTGCCAATGGCCTTTAATTCGCGAATTGTAGGGACCCTTTAAATCAGTAAAATAAAAATTTTCCCAAAGTGATAGATCGAGCTATTGTGGAGTAATTGGACGATTCGTGTGCGTTTGTTTCGAAAAATTTTTACTGGTAATACGAGTATTATTTTTTGCGAAAAAAAAATTGTAAAATCATCAAAAAAGCCTTTGGGAGCGGGATAGAAAAAAGGAATTCTAAGGACTTTTTTCCCATTACATCCATAGGCCCCAAAAATGATGTAACGGTGACCGTAATAGTTTAAGGGGCATAAGGTTGATAAGGAAATGGTAGCTTGTTGTTTTTTAAAAATTGCTTAAATGAATTATTTTGAAGAAGTGAGAAGTGGGTTCTTAGCAGTTTTAAGACTTTTTTCCCGTTACACAAAGTCTAAAAACGATCAGTGACCTCGTCAAAAATTAGTGAAAGTAAGGATTTTGGTTCGAAGTAAACAAAGTGAGTGATCAAATTACCGCCGAAAGAATTTTCTTTGGCCAAGTTAACACGCGTGAGATATCAAAGAGGTGTTGAAGCATTACATAGAATAATTCCTCGAAAAAGCGTCACGTGATCTAGTTTTTTCGAGAATAAGGATATTGTATGACATATTCGCAAATCCTTATTGTTTGGATTATTCAGTTAGCGTGATTATTATCGGACTTTGGTGTAATGTTAAAAAAAGGTCTTAAAAACGTTGTTGAAGTTTGTACCCCGAATATTATTTTTGACAACGGTAAGGTTTGAGTGCCTTTTTTCAAATTGACTGTACTATGTTTTTTTTCAAAAAGTACTCAAATCACGGTGGAGACCCTTTAAAAGAATCGTCGACGAATGTTCGGTAAGCACTTTTATTGCATTTTAAATTGTGGCCTCCGTTTAAATAGAGCATTTTATGAAGTCCAAAACTTTCGAATAGAGGATGAACATAGATGCGGTAGGGCGACAGAAGAAAGAGAGAAATAAATCGTTCCACAAAAGATGTTAAGAGTCTCATTTACTAAGAGAAGTTGTTGTTTTAAAGAACATGTGCCAATGTTTTTGTGCAGATTAGCATACCCAAATTGGCTGACCGGTTTAGTAGTTATTTAATTTAAATCTCCAGAATTAACGGCCTAAATTCGTGTATTTATGCACTTGGTTATTGTCAAGAATGCGGACGAAATGAGAGAGGTTTTAATGGTTCGTTCAATTCACATTTGATGACTTTCGTAGATAAATTTTTTTTTACAAAATTGGTTGCGTTCTAATGTTTTTGCTGGGATCAGATAATTGAGATGAATCTTCAAAATGATAAGAAAAAATATTTTTTTGCATAGCCCAATCAAAATATAAATTTGCCAAACATTTTGTAAATGTACCAAAATCTGTATTTTTCATGATGTCATTGCATTTTCAAAATAATTGCGAAAAATTGTGTGTTGTTTTTATTTAATTTAACTCCCTGCAGACTCCGCGGCAGAAGATGTCCAATTTTAGACCTTTAAAGGGATTTTCTTTGAAAAATCTCAAAACCCATAAAAATATCTACAAAATGCGCGAATAAAATTGGCAGCCATTTTTAACTTTCAAAATTTATTATTTCAAATCGTCATATTTATCTGACTAATGATATATTTATTATTTAAAAGCGTTACGGTAAGTTACCGTCGGTAACGCCATTTCTATACGATCGTCCTTATAGCGGGGCTGTCCTAGTATTGAGAGTTGATATGTTTTGACTCTTTCCCGTTCTAAATATCGATTCTCTCTTCTATCAGTGAGCTGATTTGGTCAAAACGAGAAAAGAGAGCGACTCACACAGAAGAAAAAAAGAAGCTAAAATAGAGACATTTTATTTAACGTGTAAATAATTATTTGAAAGCGAAACAAAACCGTTGTAAGATAGATACAAGAGATTTGGATTTTACGAGAACTGTAAATACGAAAAAATTGCCATTCAAGATTTTATAGCATTATTTGGTTGAACCGAGGCTACGTGATATGCAAAAATATGTTAAACCATCTGTTTTGATAACGTTTTTAATGCGTATCCTTGGATTTTCTTTGGTAAAATTTAATAAACACAAAAAGTTATCGACCGGTATCAAAACTATTGTAAAAATAAATGGTAAAGAATCTCGCCAGAGTTTTCAAAAATATTATATGCCACTTTTTTTGACATCCATTTCTTTAATTCAGTTACGGAAGGCTATAAAACATAAAATAAAGGCGAGCCGCGCATAAATTGCAATGAAAATAAATGGTAGACTTCCTGACTTGATCTTTCAAAAACTATACCAACTGTTTTGACAATTTCTTATATAAAAAACTATCAAATGAAATTAATTAGTGTGAAAAGACTATTTACAGTAATTAATTGTATTTTAAATATTAAATGATTATTTTTTTTAATTAAAAAAATAAATCGTCGACTTTTTCGTTAAATCTTACAAAAATGTGCCAGGTGTTTTGACGATCACTTATTTTTCTATATGCTAATGCGTTTGATTTATTATTTTGTATCCGAGAAGATATAAACATTTGAATAAATCGATAAACTTATAAATAGTAAATGAGTGTAAAAATAAATGATATCATTTATTTTAACAAAAATTAACCCTATTTTGAAAACAAGAAAAACCCTAAATACACCCAATATACATAGGATCGATAATTTACTAGATCATTTTATTGACCACTGAAAGCTGCATTTGAGCTGTATTTGATGCTCGCATCCGCTGCAATCGATAATAATGCAAAATAGTAAATTTATCGGTATAAAATGGAAGCTACAAATTAATGGTAAAATCGTCAAAAATGAACCATCTACCGTAGACGAAAATTTGAAAATATTAGGATTGCATTTTTTTTGGAAAAACGGTCATTTTCGATGAAAAAACGAATAGACCTGCAAATTTATCGGTTCAAGCGACCGATAGCGGACGCGCTCATGTTACTTATTCTCGATGAAAAAAATCACGCGCACACCGGTGCAAGAAAACTTTTTCATGGAGTCAAATTTAAAAAACGGCCATTAAATTATTGCTAAACAGAGACCGAAAATTTTTTTAATACTTCTTTACATCGAAAAAATAATTCGATAAAAACAAAAGTTTCTCCAGAAACGATAAATTTCTGAAAACAATTAAAAATAAGTGCATTATAGAATTTTTTCCCCATCCAAATTTCGAGATTTGACAACCGGATATCCTTTTTTTTTTAAATCCCAGTTTAATTTTTGAGCCGGTATAAAACTCCCAGCAGGGTTGAAGGTTTTATTTCGAATACATAGACAAACAATAAGTACAGTATGTCATGTTTTTGCAAGCGAGGTCAGCTATAGAATGTAACTGATCATACGCATGTTGATTGGCTGGCGCGCAATAATCTGTATGCGTAAGAGCAGTTACATTCCAAAGCTTTCCTCGATAGAAAAAAACATCAGAGTACTGTATAATTAACCTTTAAAAAATAAATTCAAAATGTCAGACAAAAATTTTGGGCCAAAAATAAAAACTAGGACTTTATTTTTTCCCGCATTACTATTCGCTAGCCCCATTTTTTATATGGTTTTAAACAGTTTGTAACCGTAGGTGTGAATCCAGAGCAAAGTAAATGTAAACAGTTTCCGGTCTGAAAAATAAATATTATTTTTAAAAAATCGTCAGACGTCAACCAATCAGAGTAGAAATTCAAATTTCAAAAAGATCTACGTTTTTTAGAACAAAACTAATAGTTTTTTTCGTGGTGTCAAGTACCATATTATTATTTTGAATCGAATCGCTCAAACTACGATTAGCCTCACCGAATAAGTTCTAAACAATGAATTTATTTTTATGTTTTCATTCCGGCGCTCTAATTGGATAATAGAGAACAAAAAAGAAATTTGAGAAATTAAAAAAAAATATATATTCTGTGGAAATAAGATAAACTATAAAAATATATTTTGAAGATAGGTATTTTTTATTGATCAGAAAAAGAAATCACAAAAATAATGTTTTCCGTGAAAAAAAGTTATAAAAGCTTAGAAAAAATTGACCTAGAAAAATGGTCGAGTTGCGAGACCGACCAGTTGTAAAAAAGTTTTAAAATAATGGTGTCTTGAAATTCCGAAAATAACTTATTTCAAATATTTTTTGTGAGGCCATTTTTTGTGAAAATTCTCGAAGTGAAAAAAATACTTAATATAACCAAAACAATTTTTTTGGTCATTTCAAGTCCAAGAATTTGTTCGCTTTAAAATTTTCTTCATCTTGCGAAAAAAAATTTGTTAAAACTTTTTTACATACATACACTCCTAGATAAGTAACCTTTACAAGACAATCAAAAAGAAAAAATGTATCTCCCCTAGTTTGAATATCGAAGATAATACTTACGCGTTATTCTCAACTTGTATTCAAGATTCTCGCCTATTTAGATAGGAATAAAATGAGAGAATCTCGAAAACAAGTTGAGAATAACGCGTAAGTATTATTTTCGATATGGAAATTGGCCGAAGTGAAAACAGAAATGCGGCAGTAGTAGGCCAATCATTGCATAAGCTTTTTGGTGATTGGTGCTACATTTTTTCTAAAATATGGACAAACCAACCGCTCTTGAAAAATAAATCGTCCGAAAGTCAATATCCTCCTAAGAGCGCTTTTCTTTTGAAACTCTGAATTTTTTATGGTCATTTGAAAAAGTGCTTCCTTTTTTCGGTATTGCATTTTTTGACAACCCGAAGCAATTTGGTACCTTTGTGTACATTTTGAAGGGCCATAACTTATGGCCCATAATTGCTAATATCGAAGATTATGCCTATGTATGATCTTTTTGCATTACTCTATATTTTTTGCCTATGTTTGCAAAAATATCATACTTAGGCATAATCTTCGATATAACCGCCAAAATTTGCACCATTTAAAATAGTTCTAGAACTTCAAGATGCACTGAACAAGTTCTCTATAAAGCGAAAAATCTCAAGATTAAAAGTTCATAATTTTGATACAACATATAAAAAAAAACAATCAAAATAAAATTTAAAAGTTAGATAGAAATTAGTGTACATTTTTTTCTCGAAATTTTCTGATAAAAACTACATAAAAAGTTCAAACTCTCAAAAAATCGCCTTTTTCAAAATACGTAATAAATAGGTTAATTGGAAATTTTTGTCATCAAAATTTTTTTTGGGTTATTGTTGTAAAAGTTCATCTGAACTTCTTGACACTCATGTGCTACAAACGGTCGAATGTTATCGCTCCCATCTTCCTTACCCGCACAAAATTACCCCCGCCTACAAAAATTCATCTACGGTATTTCAAAAAACTAAAAAATCATCTTTTCAGACTGAGACCCCTAAAAATTTTGTCGAACTTTTTTGGATTTTGTTATTTTTGATCAGAAAAGGTGGATCTCAAATTGCCGCGTGGAGAGACGGTGAGAGGCGGATAGAGGGGAAAAGAGAGAGAGAGAGGAGAGAGAGCACGATCGATACAGAGACAACCAAAAAAGCAAGACGCACATTTAGAGATACTCGAGATACACTGAGAAATAGAGAGAGACCAGTTTTTAGGGGCGTCAATAGCCGACCAAAAAAATTAGGCACCACCAGGCCCGGAAAAGGCAAAAACGCCCACGCAAAAATCAGCGACCGAAACAGTGAAAAAGAGCGAGTATGACAAATCCTCAGATGCATGACCTAGAAGTACTTCGACAGCAGGCGGAGAGTATTAAAGAAGAAATCAAACAAAAACGGCGAGAATGCAGAGATACGACTATGCAGCAAGTATGTTTTACAAAAATTTCGCTTTTTTCTAGAGAAAATTTTGATAATACGGTAACAATGCCCTCGGGCGAACTTGGGAACTTAGCACCGGGGGGGGGCGTGAATATTTGTTGATGTTTCAATATTGCTAAAAAACAAAATGGATAATTTTGCGCTGAGAGCGTGAGAGAGAATTAAGATTTTATTACAATATGTTATATCCATCACGGCACGTATCGGTCGTAAATAACTATATTTGGTGAGAGTGCCAAAATAAATTTAGACCAATTAGAAGCTGAGATTCACTGCAGTTTTTCCGTACTCTAGTTTATTTTTCGAACTGAAATTTTTATTAGTTAAGAAATAAATTTTTATCACAATGCTTTTCAAGTTTAGTAAATGGACTGTTAAAAACGCGTAGGAGTGGAGGTTAAAAAACATGAATTTTTTAAAATCGGCTATTATGACACGCTCAAGCTTATTATAGATATAACGATTCGAAGTATTTCCAGAAATCTAAACTCAAAAGAATTATAAAAAAAATAGAAACCCCTTGAAAGCTTATATTCCCTACACTCTCGTCTATTTTCAAGGTCACAATCTCAATGATTTCACCTTGAAAAATTATGAAAAGGCAAAAAAATAATTCATGGTTTTGTGCTGTGGAATCAGAAAATCAAACCACTATTATTTTCTGACGCCCTGGGGCAAAGTTGGCGAGTTCGGGCCGTCTATGTCTTGAATAATGCACGTATGCTGACGGCATCGCATTACGCGACTTGAAATCGAAATAAATCGATATAGCGGTTTTCAGCTACAATTGAGTAGTGACCGATACACAGGTTGACCACTTAATTTTTTATTGAGTGGAGATGGTTGTCTCGCACTTTTGCGAGTCACAAACTTTTTTATTACAGTATTACTGGTTCATTTTGAACACCAGGGAGTTAAAATTTGAATGATTATTGGCTCAATTTAACTAACGAACATATTGGATACAATTTTTAATTATTATTTTCAACTTTTTTCTCAATCTATCTATGGGTGTCAAGTGGCGTCGAGACCAAAAGTGATTTGTAAAAAAATACCTTTTGATAAAATACTATATTATATAGTTTTCTTCAGAAAATCGGATGAATAATT
>SCLH01000343.1:63401-78175 GCA_004367855.1 Oikopleura vanhoeffeni
TGTTGTTTTTATTTAATTTAACTCACCTGCAGACTCCGCGGCAGATAGTGTCCAATTTTAGACCCTTTGAAAGGGATTTCCTTTAAAAATCTCAAAACCCATAAAAATATTACAAAATGCGCGAATAGAAATGGCAGCCATTTTTAACTTTCAAAATTTATTAATTTCAAATCGGTCAATATTTATCTGACTAATGATATATATTATTTAAAAGCGATTTACGGTAAGTTACCGTCGGTAACAGCCATTTCTATTACGATCGTCCTTATGCGGGGGTCCTAGTTATTGAAGAGTTGATATGTTTGGACTTTTCCCGTTACTAAATACGATTCTCTCTTCTATCAGTGAGCTTGATTTTGGTCAAAACGAGACAAAGGAGAGCGACTCACCCACAGAGAAAAAAAGAAGCTAAAATAGAGCATTTATAAGTGTGTAAATAATTGATTTGAGAAGCGAGAAGAAAAACCGTTGTAAGAGATAGATACAAGAGATTTGGATTTTACGAGATACTGATAATACGAAAAAATTGCCATTCAATAGATTTTATAGCATTATTGGTTGAACCGAGGCTACGTTGTATGCAAAAATATGGTTAAACCATCTGTTTTGAATACGTTTTTATATGGGGCGTATCCTTGGATTTTCTTTGGTAAAATTTAAAATAAACAAAAAAGTTATCAGACCGGTTATATCAAACACTGATTTGTAAAATAAATTTTAAGAGAAATCTCGCCAGAGTTTTCAAAAAGATTATATGCCCATCTTTTTTGACAGTCCATTTCTTTAATTCATGACTGAAGGCTTTAAAACATAAAAGTAAAGAGCGAGCTCGCGCATAAATTGCATGAAAATTAAATTGGTAAGAACTTTCCTGACTTGATCTTTCCAAAACTAGGACCAAGCTACGTTTTGGACAATTTTTTATAAAAAGACTAATCAAAATGAAATTAATTAGTGTCGAAAAGACTGATTTACAGTAATTAATTGTAATTTAAATATTAAATGATTTATCTTTTTTAATTAAAAAAATAAATCGTCGCGACTTTTTCGTTTAAATCTTACAAAAATGTTGCAGGTAGTTTTGACGATCACTGTATATGTTCTCATAATCTTATATGACGTTGATTTATTATTTTGTATCCGAGATAGATAGTAAACATTTGAATAAATCGATAAAGCTATAAATAGTAAAGGATGTAAAAATAAATGATATTCATTTATGTTAACAAAAAATTAACACTATTGAAGACACAAGAAAAAACCCTAAATACCCCAATGATACATAGGATCGATAAATTATACTAGATCATTTTATTGACCACTGAAGTGCTGCATTTGAGCTTATTGGATGCTCGCATCGCGCTTGCAATCGAATAATAATGCCAAATAGTAAATTTATTCGAGGTATAAAATTGGAAGCTACAAATTAATGTAAAATCGTCAAAAAGAACATTCTACCGTAGAGACGAAAATTGAAAAGTATTAGGATTGCATTTTTTTTTGAAAAACGGGTCATTTTTCGATGAAAAAACGTAATAGACCCGACAAATTTTCGGTTCAAGAGCGACCCGATAGTCGGACGCGCTCAGTGTTACTCTAGTCTCGATGGAAAAAATCACGCGCATCAGCGGTGCAAGAAAACTTTTTTCACTGGAGCAAATTTCAAAAATCGCATTAATAGATAAATTATTGCTAAACAGCCAGGACCGAAATTTTTTTTTAAACTTTTTTTATACAAACGACCTGAAAAAATAATTCGATAAAAACAAAAGTTTCTCCCAAGAAACGAATAAATTTTATGAAAAGCAATTAAAATAGAGTGCATTCTAGAATTTTTTCCGCCATCCAAATTTGAGATTGACAACGGATAAACCGTTTGTTTTTTAATCCCAGTTTTAATTTTTGGCCGAGTATTAAAAACTCCCAGCAGGGTTTGAAGGTTTTATTTCGAATACATAGACCAAACAATAAGTACATACGTATTGTCATGTTTTTGCAAGCGAGGTCAGCTATAGGAATGTAACTGATCATTACGCATGTGTTGGCTGGCGCGCCAATAATCTGTATCGAGTAAGAAGCATGTTACATTCCAAAGTCTTTCTCGATAGAAATAACTATATCAGAGTACTGTTATAATATTAACCTTTAAAAATGATAATTCCAAATTCGCAGACAAAAATTGGGCCAAAATAAAACTAGATTTATTTTTTCCCGACGCATTACTATTCGCATAGCCACCATTTTATATTGGTTTTAAACAGTTTTGTACCGTAGGGTGTAATCCAGAGCAAAGTAAATGTAAAACAGTTTCCTGGTCTGAAAGATAATATTATTTTAAAAAAATCGTCAAGACGTCCACCAATCAGAGTGAAATTCAAATTTCCAAAAAGATCGTACGTTTTTTAGAACAAAGACTAATAGTTTTTTCGTGTGTCAAAGTACCATATTATTATTTGAATCGAATCCGCTCTCAACTACGCATTTAGCCTCAACCGAATAAAGTTTAACAATGACATTTATTTAGGAGTTTTCGCATTCCCGGCGCTTCTAATTTGGATACTGAGAGAACAAACAAAGAATGAGAAATTAAAAAAATAATATTTTCTGTGGAAATAAGCATAAATATAAATAATATCATTTTGAAGTATAGGTATTTTATGTGAGTCAGAAAAAGAATCACGAAAATAATAGATTTTCCCTGAAAAAAGTATAAAAGCTTTAGAAAAATTGAACCAAGAAAATTGGGTCGAGTTGCGGAGACCGACCATTGTTAGAAAAAAAGTTTAAATATAATGGGATCTTGAAATTCCGAAAATAAACTTATTCAATATTTTTGTGATGGCCATTTTTTGTTGAAAATTCTCGAAGAGTTGAATTCTCGAACACATTGTTTTTTGGTCATTTCAAGAGTTCAAAATTTGTTTGCGCTTGTTTAAAATTTTCTCTTCATCTTTTGCGAAAAAAAATTGTTTAAAAACTTTTTACATACATACATCTCCTAGATAAGGTAACCTTAAAAGACAATCAAAAGAAAAAATGTATCTCCCTTAAGTTTGAATATCGAAGATAATACTTACGCGTTATTCTCAACTTGATATCAAGATATTCTCGCTAATTTAGAAACTAAATTTTAGATAAAGTGAATAAAATGAGGAATCTTTCGATAAACAAGTTGAGAAAACGCTAATGTATATTTTCGGAATGGAAATGGCCGATGAAAACCAGAAAGGCGGCAGTAGTAGGCCATCATTTCGCATAAGCTTTTTGGTGATTGGTGCTACATTTTTCTAAATAGGGACCAAAACCCAGCCCTCTTTGAAAAAATAAATCGTACCGGAAGTTCAATATCCTCTAAGAGGCTTTTCTTTGTGAAACTGCTGATTTTTTATGGTCCATTTGAAAAAGTGCTTCCTTTTTTCGGTAATTGCTATATTTATACATCCCGAAGCAATTTTGGTACCTTTGTGTACATTTGAAGGGCCATAGACTTTATTGCCCATAATGCTAATATCGACAGAGTATGCCTATGTATGATCTTTTTGCATTAACTCTTATAATACACATTTTGCCTATGTTGCAAAAAATATCATAACTAGGCATAGATCTTCTGATATAACCGCCAAAAATTTTGGCAACCATTTAAAAATGTTCTTAGAAACTTCAACAGACACTGAAACAAGTTTACTCATAAAGCGAAAAAATCTCAAGATTAAAAAGTCATAATTTTATTACAACATATAAAAAAAAACAATCAAAAAATAAAATTTAAAAGTTAGGATAGAAATTAGTGTACATATTTTTCTCTGAAATTTTTCTGATAAAACTACATAAAAAGTTCAAACTTCTCAAAAAAATTCCGCCTTTTCAAATAAGTACGTAATAAAGTAGGTTAATTGGAAAATTTTTTGTCATCAAATTTTTTTTGGGTATTGTGGTAAAAGTTCATCTGAACTTCTTGACACTCTGACATAGTGCTACACAAACGGTCGAATGTGTATCGCTCCCATCTTCCTTACCCGCACAAAATTACCCCCGCCGCTACAAAAAATTATGCTACGGGTATTTCAAAAACTAAAAAAATCAACTTTTCAAGACTTGAGACCAGCCTAAAAGATGTAATGCTCGAACTTTTTGGATTTGTATATTTTTTGATCAGAAAAGGTGGATCTGCAAATTGCCGCGTGGAGACGAAGGGTGAGAGGCGGATAGAGGGGAAAGAGAGAGAGATAGAGGAGATGAGAGGACAGATCGATACAGAGACTATACCAAAAAAGCAAGACGCACATTTGAGAGATACTCGAGATACACTGAGAAATAAGAGAGACCAGTTTTTTAAGGGGCCGTCAATAGCCGACCAAAAAAAATTAAGGCACCACCAGGCCCGGAAAATGGCCAAAGGGACCACGCCCCCCCACCCATCCAAAAATCAGCGACCGAAACAGTGAAACGAGCGGAGATTATGACAAATCCCAGATGCATGACCTAGAGTACTTCACAGCGGCGGAGAGTATTAAAGAAGAGAATCAAACAAAAACGGCGAGAATGCAGAGATATCCGACTATGCAGCAAGTATGTTTTATACAAAAATTTCGCTTTTCTAGAGAAATATTTTGATAATACGTAACAATCCTCGGGCGAACTTGGGAACTTAGGCACCAGAGGGGGGGGGCCGGAATAATTGTTGATGTTTCAATATATGCTAAAAAACAAAGATGGATAATTTTTGCGCTGAGAGCGTGAGAGAGAATTAAGATTTTTACAATATGTTAACTGCCAGCACGGCACGTATCCGTCGAATATAACTATATTTGGTGAGTGTTGCAAAATAAATTAGACCAGAAGAACTGAGATTCACACTGCAGTATTTTTCACGTACTCTAGTTTATTTTTTCGAACATGAATTTTATTAGTTAAAAATAAATTTTATCACAATAGCTTTTTTTATCAAGTTTAGTAATGACTGTTTAAAACGCCGTAGGAGTGAAGTTAAAAAACCATGAAATCTTTTAAATCGGCTATTATGGACACGCTCAACTTAATTATAGATTATAACGATTCGAAGTATTTCCAGAAATCTAAAACTCAGAAGAATTATCAAAAAAAAAAAACTCTGAAAAGCTTATATTCCCTACACTCTCGTCTATTTTCCAAGCGTCACAATCTCAATTGATTTACCTGAAAATTATAAAAGGGCAAAAAATAATTCATGGTTTGTGCTGAGTGGAAATCGCAAAATCAAACTACACTATTATTTCTGACGCCCTGGGGCAAGTTGGGCGAGTTCGGCCTGTCTATGTCCTTGAATAATAGCACGCTATGCTGACGGCATCGCATTACGCGGACCTTGAAATACAGAAATAAAATCGATATTAGCGGTTTCCAGCTACAATGAGTAGTGACGATATACAACAGGTTGACTCACTTTATTTTTATTGAGTGGAGATGGTTGTTCGCACTTTTGCGAGTCACAAACTTTTTTATTACAGTATTACTGAGGTTCAGTTTGACACACCAGAAGAGTTAAAATTTGAATGATTATTGGCTAATTTAACTAGACGAACATATGAGAACATATTTTAATTATATTTCAAACTTTTTTTCTCAATCATTGCTATTGGGTTGTCAAGTGCGTCGAGACAAAAGTAGATTTTGTAAAAAAAATACCGTTTTTGATATAAAATACTATATTATATTAGTTTTTCTTCAGAAAATCGGATGAATAAATTACTAATATAATCATATAGATATAATATATCATCCGATTTTCTGAGAAATATTAATCATTGGAATCCCGTTCGAAATGTCTGTAATTTATCAGTGTATGCCCATGAGGGCTCATGAAAAGCGGGCTATATCGGATTGGTACTGTTCGAATAGTTTTTGTTCTCATAAACACGCCAAACTTTAAATTCGCGGATTACAGTAATGTGTTTTTTTGCCGTGTGGGAAGGAAAAGTGTTTATGATATTTTTCTATAAAATAGCTTAACCAATAGAGAATCGTCGCGCTTCAACTCTCCAATGAGCTCCATCTTTTCAAATGAGCCGTGCGAATGCACACCACGCTGTTTATTGCAAAGCGTAATAACTTAAAACTCACCCTGTACTTTCAAAATTTCTTGTCCAAATTATAATTTTTATGTCAATAAACCTTAAAATTCAAAGGCAACAAAAAGTAGATACTGTATTTCATACGTGTTTAAAATTACAGATAATTTAATATTTTTTTTACTCGAAATTAGAAAAAAAAATCGATTTAAGTTGAGATTTCAGCTACAATTGTGTATTGACCGACAGAGTAACACATTTAATATTACTATTAACGTGGCAACAGCTTTTTGTGAGGGAAAAACTAAATGTGTATTTGTACACTTCATTTTTTTCTTTCATTACGAATTAATTTTTTATATAAGGAAGTTATATAAAGGTAGGTTATTTTTTATTATAGACTTTTGGCATAATGAGCAGTCTTTTACATTTTTAACAAAAGCTCTTTAATTGTACATAATAAACAGTATGGATTTGAGTATGTGTTAAAGGACCACTGAAAAACCGCGTACATGCATGTAGGATGTTAAGGGGTACTCAACGTTTTTTTTATTTTAGGCTAGGGACATGGTAGATTACACCAATGGGCTCTCAGAAGGGCCACAAATTATCATTTACCAGAAAAAAAAATTGAGAGTTTTCCTCTAAATTTATCTGGAGGTTTTCAGATTTTTCTCAGTAAGTTTTTTTGGGACAAATTACATTAAACCTCGATTCTTAAGTTGGAAAAATGCTAAGAATACTTAAAAGTTGATTAGCCACCTTTATAGTTAAGTTTTGCACTAAGCCTTTATCAATTTGGGGGTACTTTCGGTAAATCGAATGAAAATTATTATCTAGAAACTCCGAAAAATCGACTTCCGGCTGAACTAAACTGCAGTTTTCTCTATTTCCCGTCATGGAACTCAAAAAAAATTTTCATGAGAATAAAAGACATAATCCACGTCCAACTTAAACTCAAATTAAAAAAAAAATTGTGTCGACCAGTTTCTAGAAATTTTAGGTTCAATTGAAATTTTGCGTTTTTATGATATGTCTAGAATATATCGCGACCCACAATTTCTGATATATGTTAAGCAAATTTTTTGTTCAGTTAATCATCAGCTTTCCACGGTGGTATTTTTTTTAAATAAATCTGATCAACTTAACTTTCTAGAAATCTTAAAAATCAACTTCCAGTTTCACCAAATCGCAATTTCTAGAATTCTGTGCATAGATCCCATAAAAGAAAAAAATGAAAAGTAAGAAGATAAATAATCCCAACTCATATCAAATTAAAAAAAAATTGTGTGTCGAACTGTTTTGAGAAAATCAAGCTCCAAATTTGAAATCTAAAAAAATACGTTTTTTCTTATTTCTACAGTATGTAAAAAAATTGTTCGAGACAACACAGGAAATTTTCTCTGGATCAAACTTATAATTGGCAGAGAATTACTTGAATCCAGAGGAAATTGGAGCTTTTGCTCTCAACATTTTTTTTTACATACTGTAGAATATGTCCGATCGAAATTTTGCAAAAAAAATCGGGGTGTCATTAAATGGAGTAGACTGTTATTTCTTGACAAAATTCATAAAATTTCAATCAGCCGTTATCGAGAAAAAAGACATTTAAGATAAATCAGTGTTCTAGAACTTCTACTCCCACTTGGTGCTGTGGTGCTGATAAAACAAAAAATTTCACCTTCAGTTAATAGCAGGGAGTCAGTCTTCAAATTAGCCTCTTCAAATTTTTATAACTTGTTTTGTTTAATTCTAAGACCCGATTCAAAATACAAGAAACCGTTGAGTACCCTTAAGTTCATTTTTGTGTTGTGATTTTTTTTAGCTGTCTAAGGCTAGACCAGGCTCCAAAAGGGGATTGATTTTTTGTGAATTTCAATTCCTATCCCCAAATTTTCCTCATCTTTTGCTTTGAAAAAGGATAGGAAAACGGTATTAAAGCCATCCCTTGGAAGCCTGGGCTAGACCCTTTAACGTGCACACTGCGGAAAAGTACAGTTTGAATTGTCATTTCCTTTATCAGATCATAAATAATTTTGAAATTTGGACCAGTTAATTGTTATCGGTTATTTTGAGACAAACTTGAAATTTGACCTACTGTTAAGGGTATCCACTTGCTCCTACATATTCTGAAGTTATTATGTTCATAAAAATGCACCAAATCAATTGTTTATGTTTTGAACGCATAAAACAACCCAAATGACAACAAAAAAATTTCGACAATTTTGCGTTTTTTCGATTTTTTCTAAGTATTTTTCTCAAAATTATGTTCAAAAATAACGTTTGTTTCAATTGACCACTAAAACTTCAAAATATCGGGTTGACGAAAACCAACTTTTCTCTTCAGTCTTTCTTCAGCTTTATTTTGAGCCTTACTTTTTTGAAAAAATCGAAGCACATTTTTTTCTGAAATTTTTTCACGTGACCTTGAAAATTCATATTTTGAGTTTGGGGTCGAAATGCAAAAAAACGCCACTGGAAAGTTTCTAGTTGTTCTGAACTAAGGTTTTTGCAAAATTTTGAGCTTTATTTGCAATTTAACCTTGGAGAGTTGGGATTTTTCGAGGTCGTAATGTCCAAAAACGGTGTTTTTTTGCATGTTCTAGAAAAAATATAGCACTTATCGACAAAAAACGCCACTGTAAAGTTTTGTTACTAATTATACAGGTTATGTTAAAATTTAGGTTATTTCAAATATAACCTCAGAGGAAATAGGAATTTCGGTTTGGGACTTAGGTCTCCTTGTTCGCTAATGTGTCTGATATGTATTCATGCAAAAAGTTTTGGCAAATTTTTTTCGCAAGTTGAAGGCTAGTTCTACAAACTGGCTAATCTGAATTATATCTCTATCCTCGAGGCCCTGTTCGGCTAATATTCACATCGAGAATATGTCAAATTAGGAGCAGGGATACCCTTAAGCATGACATTGATAGAGTCGAGTGTAATTTTGTTATAAAGTTTATCTTAGGTAGCTTTTTTTTGGTCACCCCACCCTTTGCCCCCATGGCATTTTTAAACAAAGGGTGGGGCCACTGGGGTGACCTAAAAAAAGCTATCTTAGCGACCGGATATCCCTGAAATTTCTTCTATTTGTCTTCAATATACTGTCTTGATATTCAGATTTCTCACAATCGTACGTAATATTTAGCCTGTTTTTGACGATTGTTTACCAGTTAAATTTTGAAAACTAAATAACACGAAGATATGAATTTTTTAATTTCAAAGGTTTACAACTCTTTTGAAGTGAAATTTTTTCGTTACTTCAAACGAGTCCCCGGTGTATATCAACACTTGTTTTAGTTTAATTTTTATATATTTTTCAATCCATTTTTTTGCAGAGTATGCTCTCGTGATATAATGGTCGATCTTTACACTTTGATCATATTCGAAACTTAAAAATATAATAAAAATCCATCATAAATAATCGATAAAACTTTATCACACATAAAAAGAAATGAATTGAATTTATTTGTAGGAAAATTACGGAATATATCTATAATACGACTTAATTCGCACTAAAAACTCGTCATTATCGAATTATGGTATTTTAAGCCCTTATTTTACACATTTGTGTCTCATACACGGGCATTCTTTACCTACTCATTTTAAAATGCTGTAGAACTTTGTAGACTCATGTCAAATAAGTCATTTGAGTTAATGAATGTGTTTCATTGCAATTGATCTAGTGACTTGACAAGTATCAAATTGAGTTGACAAAAAAGGCCACTCTTATCACTAATTTTTTAGCTGAATAAAGTTCAAGAAATTATTGATTATGTATATTAAAAGGGGGTTATTTTTTTCTTCAAAAAAGCTCATAATTTTCTCGTATTGACCAATTAAAGTTGTTAATTTCTCAAACATTTTACGGTAGCTGTTTTTTAGGTTACCCTGGGGCAGACTCTTTGACCCCATGCTATTTTTTAACGGAGCAAGATATTTCCAAACGGATTTCTGCATCGAACAGCCAATAAGAAACTCAATGGCCAAATGTTTACGATTTTTTACAGGATGTCCGGTAATACCGGAAATTGACCGGTAAACATTTAAAATGTCGGTTCTGAGAACACAGCATATATTTTTTTTGGCATATAGTACAACTTTTCGTCAGAAATTTGTTTCCTACTCAAGTTTTCTAAAAAAAGGTGATTTAAAAAAAAATAAAATTTTGTCCTTAAATTTTCTCATTTTTAACTGGAAAATAATGAAGATGTTTTTTTTTGCTCTTCACTCATATTTTTACGAAAAAGGGGTGAAATATAGATATCTTTGAAAAATATACTCTTTGGACTTCCCCACATATTGTCCTCATAAAGGGAAGGACTAAAATAAAAAAGGCGTATGTTTCGGCCATACTGTCCTTATAGACGCACATCACAGTATAGTAATGCAAAAAAAATAAGTGTAAAATACAGTGTTCAGTCACTCCCGCAACAAGCTGTTGTAGGCACTTTAATAGATAAAGATTAAATGGTCAACGTACAAGTACCATAGAATATTTAGCTTATAAGTTATAACATATACATATGTATCCCGAAAATAATACCTCCGCGAGCCAAGAAACTTTTTAAATGTTACATTTCTTTCCCTTTTAAACCTTAAAAAAAGTTACTTGACCCATGCAGGTATTTTATTCGATATTAACCTTTTTTGTTCAACATTGCTTGAATATGCACTTTGAAATAAATGGCGAGGGTGTTTTTGGCTTACCAAAAATTACCGCCGCCAAATAAATTGACCTTCGATATAAATTTAACTTTTGAAATAAATTGACCTTTGAAATAAATGGCAAGTTAAATTAAGCATTTATTTCTCATTTAAAATGCGTATATAAAGGTTTAGTGTTGAAGAAAATGAATTTTTAAATTAACTTTTTCTAGCCAATAAATGCTTTAAAAATCATAAAAAAGGATTAAATCGTGTGAATAAATGAAATTTATTTGAAGGAAATTACGCATAGTGACGTTTAAGTGGGGCCATAAAAACAATATAACAAAAGCTACTACAGAAAAGTGCATTTAGTATAACGCGATCTATTAATATAAAAAGTACGGACCCAAAAGTACTTTATTGTATCATAAAAAGATGCCCTGATATGATATATATGTTACATACGTATCGCACTATGGCGTCAGTTTATGATAAAGTAAAGTACTTTACTGAGACAGTTCTTTCTGTATTAAGAGGGCGCATCCTAGTAAACAAACTGATGAATAATACGAACTGGTGTGTCTGGAATGGAGTCATTTCACAAGAGATTAAAATCGTCCAAAAATTCCAGACTGTTCTAACTTTTTGTTTAATTTAAAACAAACGGAAAAAATTAGGTAATCACGTCGAGGTCATTTAGGTATCTCTTTTTAGGTTAACCCACCTTTTGTTTGGCCCATGCTATTTTTTAACGAACCAAGATATTTCCAAACGGATTGCTGCATCCAACAGCCAAGAAAAAACAGAATGACCAAATATTTTTTTTACAGGAAGTTCGCTAATACCGGAATCTCCCGATGAAAATTTAAAATGTCGATTTTGAGAAAACCGCCCATATCTTTAATTTAATATTTTGGCATCTAGTGCAACTTTTTGTGAGAAAACTTTTTGCCGATATTTTTTTTGTAAGTTGACACCCCTCAGGGAGTCGAATTACAGTTTTGTCATACTTTAGGTCAGAGGACCTGAAATTATACCTACCTTGACTAAAGAGCAAAAAAAAGGTCATCATTATTTTTCGGCCAAAAAAATTAATTTATTGATAATTGGCTTTCAAGATTTTTTGGAGCATCTTTCAAAATTAGGTCAATATGGCAGAATCTCAGCTGTTATAGACGAAACCACAGTAAGTTTTTTTACATATTATAAGGATGTAAAGTTATGTTCTTATAAATATAGGCCCTTACACCTCAAAACAAAGCGATCACTATTTGTCAGCAAATACAGTATTGAAATGCAATTTCACATCTTATTCACTTCTGAAGGAACTGAAACATACTTAGAGTGCCTTCTTATTCGCCGGCGCAGCTGGCGGGTTAAAGAAATAACCTAAAAAAGTCCCGTAAATTTTTCCCTATTTATTATTTCGTTTTTAAATCCTGCTTCAATTTTTTTTAAATCTAACTAGATAATTGAAAATTTCACCGGCTATCGAGTTTGAATTAGAATAATTTATTTGTGCTCAGAGGGGACTTACATGTATCTCAACAAATATAATGAATCATTCATATTTCCCTTGGGGCTTAAAAAAACTCTTTTTAAATAAAGAAAAAATAATATTTAAATAATAAATGGAGACAATAATTCGATGTCTCTGGGAGTCATCGGGATTTTATTAAATATTTATTGTAATTTGGAGGTAGTATTTCAGCCCCACTAAATTGCCTCAATTAAAATCGCGTCTTTGGTCAAATATACTTTTTTGAAAAGATTGATTACACAAATTTATATTATACAAGCAAGGAATCCGATCTTTATTATAAAGCTGCTTATGAGCAACGTACTAAATTCAATAATTTTGATCGTTATACTTAAGGGGGTGGTCAACGCAAAATTGGCCAAAAATGTAGTTTTGTAATCGGTTTCACGCTGAATGTAGAAACAAGAAAGATATGAAACCACCAGAAATGAAATATTTCAGTCAATAGGCATCGAGTCAGGGTCGAAGTTGATCGCACTGTAGTCACTTCCGCCGGAAATGACGTTTGAAAATTTTCTCTATGAAAAATTAAAAGTCTATCTCCTCCCTGAGTTTTTGAGATATCAACTTTATTTTTTTTAAAAATGATAGAATTTATAATATCCACATCACTGATCTCACAGAATTTTCGAAAAAAATTCATAGCGCTTGAAATCTAGAGAAAACTGTTATTTTGGCCTGAAAATCATGGGTTTACAAAACCTATCTAGTCCCTCAATTTTCAGATTTTTTGAGTAGCATATACACAAAGACCAAACACTCGTCCACACCACTGATCTCACAGAATTTTGATTAAACCGTCGAAGTCACATGTCAAAATTAAATTTTAGTCGGAAAAAAAAAATTTAATTTTTATTCAAAATTAAATTTTCATAACCTATCGGACGCAGAATTCAATGCAGTATCATAAAATATAATTTTGATATTTCTGCGATGAAAATTAAGTCTCAAAACTCAAAATCTAATTGCCAAAAAAAAAGACTATTTTCTAGAATAGTACTTTCGAGGGTAGTAAGGACTCTAAAAATACCACTTATTGATTTCAAATGCAGAAAATATGCAGGCTTGAACTTTCTAGGAAAATAACCTCATTAGACATTTTTGTCCAGATTTGCGTTGACCACCCCCTTATAAGTTCATTATAATTGGGCAATAACCTCTTAAAAATTTTCAAAGCTGAATTGCCTATACTAAATTATACAGTACCCCAAATAATTTTGATCAAAATTTAAAATTAAAGTTTCCACAGCGGGTTTATATTCCGATAAAAATTGTCGTCAATTATGACGACGTATTTTTAACACTTATCTTCGCAAAAAAATAAATCGATTAACAAGAGTTCTGATAACTGACCCTAAGTTTTGTGACAGAAGCCAATCGATTTGTGAAACTTTACATTATTTCGATGTTGAATATAAAAACCATGTGATTTGGCTACAACGGTTATTTCCGGGTGTCATTTTACAAATTTTTTTTGTTATCAGCACTCTCGATTGACCAATACAATTTATAAAGTTGGATTACGCGATATCTTTCAAATGAATAAATTTTCTGATGAATAAGCTCATTTGCAATACAACTAAATCTCAAATTTTGATTTGGACATGAGAATCTTGAGTGTCATTAAGTTTTAGTTAGGTATCTTTTTTTTTAAAGGAACATCGGACATTCGGGATCATAGCATGGAAACCATATGATGTATCAAGAAACGTTTTTTTGCAACGTGTAACCAACTAAATTTGTGACATTGAAATTTTTTTTTTTTTATCAGGTCAAACGGTTCACCCTAATTAACCTTTGAAATACAGTTTTTTATTAGGCAAAACATAGGAATTTTCGAAAAATATTTTTTTCAACAATATTTTTCAAGTAAATCACTAGAAAACTGTTTTCGTTGACTGTTTCTGTTATCTATTACCACATAGAGACCGATTATTATCATAAATACATACAATTCAATAAAAATAGGGAAAAAAAATTGGGCCTACTGAGATTCGAACACCTGAACTGTCGGTTTAAAACATTCAATTTCCGGTAAACCGGTTGCCTTGGAAAAACAAAAAGTTTCCAATGTCACAAATTTAGTTGGCTACACGTGCAAAACCGTTTGTTGAAACATCGTTTTGGTTTCCTCGCTATGATGCCGAATGTCCGATGTTCCTTTAAACAAAAAAGATACCTTAACTAGTATAAATACATTTCACATTTGAATAGAAATCATTCAAATTACCTTGTGAGCCACTTTGAAATATAGCTAAATAAATTCAGATATCATAAAGTCTATGTGCATAAAAATGTCACCTTATTTTTAACTATAATATACCTTATTTTATTCAGTGGTTTTGAGACATAAAATTATTATATTTTTTCTATCAAAGATAGTTTTTATTTGACGTTTCGGCTAAACAGCCATTATCAGGTATGAGAAAGGAGTGCACAGAATTCGAAAGTTGATTTATTTTACGCGCGAGATCAGTTTACAATATTTTGCGAAATTACATTTTTGAATTATGAAAAGGTGCATTTTTCGCAAACCT
>SCLH01000343.1:86219-103001 GCA_004367855.1 Oikopleura vanhoeffeni
GACCTAAGCATTATTCTACTTTTGCAATCATTATATAAGGTACTTTATATAATGGTGTCAAATAAAAAATTTCTCTATTAAGACTTTGTCGGTAAAATAGGGCAGTGGTATTTTTAAAATTCCAATAAAACCATACTAGCTTACCATTTCATGAAAAGTACCGTTAAATAAGACTTATTTTTGTAATTATAGTGTTAAATGACAATTTCAGGATTTCGACTGAGAATTTTTCGGTAAAATAGATCCATTATAATTTGAAATAGAAAAAAAATATAATTCTAAATATACAGTTTTTATTGCAACATGACAGCATTTTGAAAGAAACCTTTTTTTACGTCAAATTATGTCATATTTTGCAATGAAATAAACTATTTATCATCAAATTGAAATAAAAAAAAATGAAATATGACACCCTTTTGAAAGATTTTTTACTTTAAATAAGTTAATTATTCACACAAAAACAGCCATATTAATACAATTTTTTAGGGACTGTTCGTGTATCACGAGAACTTCCAGGGCACACCGGGTACCTTTCATGCTGCCGATTTATTGATGATTCACAAATTATAACATCTAGGTTGGAAATTCTAGGTCATAAAATTTTAAAATATTAACTTGATATAATTAGTGGGGATATGACTTGCGGATTATGGGATATCGAAACTGGACAGCAAACAACTGCCTTTGTCGGTCACACTGGTGATGTTATGTCCGTTGCCCTCAGGAAAAGATAAAAAATTAAAATTTGATCAAAATCCGTTCTTCTAAAAATTGAAATATAAGCTCTTGTTAAAGAACAAGTTGATATTTAACTCTTTTAATTTTCATAATTGAAACATGACCATTTTTTTTTTCAAGTGAAAAATATAATCCTTTTCTATTTTAAACATTGAAATACGACCCTTTTCTGTTTTTAAAAATTAAAATATGACCCTTCTCAATTTTGAAATATGAACCTTTTATATTTCAAACATAAAAATATGACAATTTTGTATTAATAAACTTTGAAATATGACTCTTTTATATTTATAAACATTGAAATATGACCCTGACTATTTTCAAAAATTGAGACTTAAATCTTTTATGACATTTTTTATCTTTATCACAGTAACGATCGGTTTACTTTTGTATCAGGTGGTTGCGACGCTGCAGCCAAATTGTGGGATGTTCGAACTGGTAGATGTATCCAAACATTTGCTGGTCACGAGTCTGATATAAATGCAGTCGCATTCTTTCCTAATTATCAATCTTTTGGAACTGGATCAGATGATGCTACATGTAGATTATTTGATATTAGAGCTGATCAGGAACTTCTAATTTACAGGTAAAAATGCAAAATGATACCACTGAAATTTTCGGATGTAAATTTAAGTATTTATTATTTTTTTCTATTTAAAATTAATATAAAAGCTGAGATTACACCATCAGCTAATTTCTTGGTGTCATTTTACATATTTCTTGAAAAATAAAAAAAATTATTTTTTTGAAATAACTCGTATCCTGTCGCTTTTTAGACAATCGTGTGAATAATTCGGTCACAATTTTGGAAAATTTGGTAATATATATGTTAAAAAATTATTTTAGTCACGAATCGATTGTTTGTGGCATCACTTCGGTCGCCTTTTCTAAATCTGGTCGCTTGCTATTGGCTGGTTATGACGATTTTAATTGTAATGTTTGGGACACCCTTAAAGGAGATAGAGCTGGTGTTTTAGCTGGACATGATAACCGAGTCAGGTAAAAATCAGTTCACTGTGTTCAGGAGTTATTTGTGTTTGTTTTGAAAGAAGGATATTGTTTTAAAAATGCTGAAATTCTTGTTTGACATCCAATTTCGTATTTCAAACAGCATTTTTTCAAAAGAAAAAGTAAATTTGACATTATTTTGAGAAAAATGTTTCACAACTTTTGAAAAATATAAGATATCGATTTTTTGGCCCTTTTCTGCCAACCTTTATTTTCGCTATAACTGTGCATATCAATTACGGGGCGGGTCCTGGTGCCTTCGTTACTAGTTTTTAAGCCAATTTTTTTTATTTACGGCTTTTTAAAACAACATCATCCGATAACCTTCTTAGATAGCTCAAACTGAGCACAACAATATCATGTGAAAAATAACAATAAAAAAAATTAGTTCATCGGATCATTTTATTTTATCTTCTTTTAGAATTACTAGAAATTGTTAATTACTATTTTTCTTAAAAAAATTGGTAAATCGTCGATTGGACCCAATTTTTTAAAGTTAATTATTACCAGATATTTGTGCTCTTGTTAGAGCTATCTAGGTAACTTTTTTTCTAGAACACCCAACAGCTGTATTGTCGGGATTCATCGGATGAAGTCGGTTACAAAAGCTTGCATTATATAAACACTTTTTGACTAAAAAATCTAGTAAAACAAGGACCAGGAGCCCCCGTAATCGATATAACATCTCAAAAATTACAATATCAGCATATTTTGCGGTGTAATTTGACTTTATATCACACTTATTATAATATGGTGTCATATTACACAACTCTTAAAATGTATTTTTAGTTGCCTCGGAGTTAGTGAAGACGGTATGGCAGTGGGAACCGGAAGTTGGGATTCTTTCCTCAGGATTTGGAATTAACCTCGCTGCGATCACAAATATAACCACCGGTCAACCAAACCACTATACCAACCGGTTACGAAAATCAGAAAATTATATAGAAAGATCTATACGCATAATGAGACATGCAGCATTCGATGGAAATTTTTTTGGATTTTTTTCGATCCTTTCCCAAATCTTCTGTCTTCTTTAAAAAATCTTCTACACTTATATAAACAATAGACAAATACAGTAGCTTCGGTTTATAAGGACATTTTTACATTACTTCCTTATACATTGGGAATATTCGTAGGGCACATATAGTTTAACGACAATCGAAAATTTTACTTTTCAAGGAATTTCAACTCCAACTAAAATTATTCGCCATGGTTAAAAATTACCATTTTCATAACCGCCGTTAACCACTGTAATAAAATACCTTTTCGATATCAAAAAGAGTCGACACGATATTGCTTGATCGCATTCTTTGACACCTGAAATAGACAAAATTCCAAACCATGGCATTTTTAAGTGTCTTAAAAGAGCCCTTTTTTTATTTTGCATACAAAATTTTTCTTCGTTGGGTTGAGTATTCGATTTTGTATATTCTCACATGAATATGACGCCAACTGAATTTTTTTTGAACCGTGGGTCTACCATAGCCATTTTAGCGTTACAGCATAGTATTCGGTCCGTGAAGAATTTTTTATTGTCGCTAAAGTCCAAATAAACCTAGATGAAAGTGTTTTATGGAGATAAAAATGGGAAGTTAAAAAATGTAAAATGACCCCTTGGTCCTTAAATTATGATAGTGTCAAATAAAAATCTAAAAATAGTCATTTTCCAAAATTTTACTTTATAGGGAAAGTGGGATTAGAAGTTTGCCTTGTAAGGGAGTCAAATTTCAAATGAAAATTTTGACCGAGAAATGTGGTGTTATAAAAAAAGCCTTGGCATCATTTTACATTTCTGGTGAAAAATTTCACATTTTTATCTTTTAGATTTCTATCTTTATTTTTGAACAAAACAAAGAGATCGAAACTATATTTCTACCGAAGCATATTTTGCTTACAAGCGTTTGAAAAACTGTAAGCAATTCATGCCACCCTCCCACCTCTACTACTTTAGGGTTTGCTCTGTCACTACTCTGCGTATTATTTTTTCCTATTTCAGTACCTCCCTCCCGTACTGCAATACTTTTATATGTGTTGTTACCCCTTAAGGGCGTTCCCCCTTAAGCGCAACATGTTAAAAAAAAACTTCATAATGTCAATTTTTCTCCACACAAAAAAACACTTTTCTTACACTGATATTTTTATATTTCTACAAAAATTATCATACAATAGCACGCAAAAAATATTTTTAGGACAATTTTTTGGGCCAAAATTTTTGCCCTAAAGCCCTCCAGTTTTTTACACCATGTTTTCCTCCGAATATTTATTAAAAACTTTTGGATAATAAAAACTCCTAGGCGTTCTTCTTCAATACATTTCGGTCATTTTTTGGTGTCAGTATGCTGGCAAAAAAATGACCAAAATATTCTAAATGCAATGATAACTCTAGAATAAATAAATTTACATGTTCTGTTATCCCCCTTCTCTTTTGTCAGTTTTTATCCTCCGAAAAAGGTAGTTTTTGAAAACAGTCGTGGACCATTTAAAAGACACATCTTAAAATACATTTGCTGATTTAAATGGTCACCGACTGTATAAAACATTGAAATCCAAAGACTTTTGACCCAAAAAAATTTTCTGCGAATTCTAGAATAAAGACCATAAATAACGGGTTAAAATTGATTTTAAAGTTTATTTTCTGGGGTAAAATTTTTTAATAAGAAAAGTTTATTTTATATTCGAACTTAACCCTCACGAGCACGACAGTGCTTTAAAACACAGACATATAATTTTGCGGGTTTCACATATTTCTATCCGGAGAACACCAGAAAGTTCCCGCTATTTTGAAGCGCATATCAGACCAGAAATGATTCCATTTCTCACGTTTGTCAGTGCATTCTTCTGAAACTAAAATATGTTTTGATGACTGAATTAAGCCGATCCTATTTTTGACTGCACAAAAATTATCTTTTAAACGAGTTTTTCTACTCTTAGTTCGATTTCAAGTTCACATCCAAATTATCAAAAATTTGGAGAAAAAAATAAGGTATAGTCTATTGTGTGCCCGTTTGGGATTGAACATCGAATTTTTTAACTTTTCCGTGGCTATTCCTTTAAATTCATAAGGCCATTGATTGTTTCATTTAAATTTAAAAATAAATTCTCAAAGATTTCAATAAATATGGTTAAAATTCACAAAAGTATTTTCATTTAGTCCTAAAAATGAAATTGTCTGGGAACATCAAGCAAAAATTTTGTTCGAAATGATTTTTGAAAAAATAGCAAATTTATAAAAATCTGGGTAGCTTTTTTTAGGGAAACCCAGCCTTGTCTGTTCTTCAGCAAAATATTAAACATCAGGAGTTTTTCATTTAAAGCCAAAATTTGTAACCGGACGGGAAGACAGAGTTTCTGCATATCTATCCACCTAAAAATTGTAGGCCTAAAATAAAAAACTCGGGCTGTAATAATTTAGCCAATCAATGATTTTTAACGTTCATTGATTTAATTTTTTGAGCAAGCAGGGAACACTCGTATGTCTCCTAGACAATTCCCAAAATTTCTGTTCCAGATTAAGATTTGAAGTGAATTACATTAATATAGGATATGTCAACAATTTCTCTAACCAAGCATCATCATCTTAGCCACAATACAATAATATTATTGGCACCAGGCGGCCCCTGCCGATTTTGCTGTTTCTGATATTATTTTGGCACTGTATATACTGAATATACTCCTTTAGATCATCTACATATAATTATTGAAGTTTTATCCATTCTCCCTACTTGTAGTTAACTCCCAAGCTCTCATTAGGCCACTTTTTGACCAAAAAAATAGGCTGTGCGAATCAGGAAGTCAAAGTCAGTGTTTTTTGCATGATGTCCATAACTAAAAGTCCCGCAAAAGTGATAAATTCTAGCTGTGGCGTTTTTGAAAAAGCTTGTACAATTTTGTTTTGAATCAGACATACTTAAATCGGCCAAATTTTATGTAAACAGAATCGGCTTTTCTTCCAATCAAACGGGGCTTCAAACATGAAATTGTACTTTTTGTGCTTGGAAACGTAAAAAAAAACAAATTTTTCAAAATTTATGCTAATTATGAGGTTTTGGTCGCCGTAAGTTTACTACAGCGACAAAAATTTTGGTATGATTTTATATTTTCAAATTTTACAACTTTTTTAAAGAAATCGTTTCCATAAGAGATCATAGGTTTCCAATTGGAGGCCATTTTGAGTGAAATTTTTAACCAGCTTGGTAATACTACCAACCCGCTTGTTTTCTTTATTAAATTTAAATACACTCGTAATTCAGTCATTTTGCCATTTATTTTACATTTACTACAAAGATAAAAGGCGATATTCTAAAAAAATTAACAGACCTATATCGATCATTAGGCCTGGGTGACTTTAAAAACTTATTTGCCTGTTAAAAGAATAGGGAATAAGTTTTTAAAGTTACCCAGGCATAATGATCAATATATTGGGCTCATTTCGACTAGCAAAACTACCTGGAACTTATATTTTCGGTTTCAACAGGAAAACGTTGATGCTTTTTGGAACTTAAATGAGTACCCGGTGTATGAATTGTTTGATTTTCACCCTTGAAAATATAAATATTTTCAATTTAAATTATGAAACCCCTTAAAAATCTGATTTTCCAGCCTACCTTAAATACACTATGCATTTTTATAAGGACAATAAGTTATTGTCAATAACCATTAATAAGGACTGCAATATTTGACCCGACTGCTGTCAGAATAACATAATAATCAGACCCCCAAAAAAATAAAGTAAAGCTGTTAAAAATGATATTTGATTATTTTTTTATCCTAAAAATGACCCTTTTAACATGATCACAAAACATTTTAACTGTTGTAACTCTGATTTCTACTAAGAAAAAAACTGTTTTTTGATTATTTTAGCTCGTATTTCTTTGCACAACAAAAATCATGTCCATACAGTGTGCCGTGCCCCCACGAGTTAAAATATATATCTATGCTTATTAAGTTTTAGAAAGATTGATCATCAAAATCCCACGCTGAGGCGTTTTATCACGTCTGTTGACGTGGGAGTTTAAACTGATATCCAATTTTTCGTCACCGCTAATCCGCCGATAATAGTAAATACACCTGTAAAAAACTTTACCATTTTTTGAATAACCTGCAACACAAGCTAATAAAATTTTTAAAATATTTTTTGTTTTTTGTAGAGAAAAAATATTATTTTGTATCAGTTATTAGCTTTCAAAATATAAAATGGAAAAAATGGTGTTATTTGATGGTTAAATAACGAGATACATTCGAAAATTTTACAAAAGTCAGAAATATTTATTCATTTATTTGATGGTATCTCGTGATATAGACATCAGATTTTTTTCTATTTAAAATTTTGATAAGGTAGTTTTTTTTATAAACGCGACAGATTTGACTTTTTACCACTTTGTCATTATGAAAAATCTTAAGAAAACTCAATTTTTGGAATTTTATTTTTCAGCCATTAGTCTTAGAATTTCCTCTAGTTTCGTATGATACCCATCATTTCCGGCCATTTGAAAATCTCGACATTTTGTAAATTAAAAAAATTTCAGCCTTTAGGTAACCTTGTAAAGCTTAAGGGGTTCTAATGAGCGTTTTCGCATAATGGACCAAAACCCGGACCAAAATACCGATTTTCTAAGTTATTCTCTGTATTTTTTAAAGTCAGCACAAAAACCACCACAATATTTTTGCTGATGATAATATTCCGCTCCAATTTGCCACATGAATAAAGTTGATCGATATGTAATTAAGGGAGAAAATGTACCTCCGTTTTCAGACTTTGCCCGCCCTCTTGTGGGAGAACATGATTGAAAAAGCGACGAGACCATGCACCAATCCGTTTTTTTTTGGGGTGGTTTTAGTACATATCAGATTTTTAGGTCAACCTTTTTGCGGACACTACCCCTTAACGTTTTTTAGTTTCCAGTTGAATGCAAAAAAACCGTTCTTTGATATCTCATACGGTTCGTCTGTGGTGAAAAGTCAAATTTGTCGCGTCTAAAAAAAAACTACCTTTAGCTCGCTTTTTTTATACGGTAGCCCACCTAAGGTATCTGTTCTGAGAGAACTAACTATAGGTGGTTTTTTTAGGAGCTTACGCCCACATGGACGGCTTTTCGGTATTTTGAAACCCCTAGAGACTATATGGCAGATCGAAGAATTTAATTCCGCGAATAAAAAAAAACCACCATAGCGACAAACGATTTTTTGCATCTGAATTTTAACCGAATATGTAGTGGTAGAAATTTTTCTTTTTTTCCGGTGATTACCGGTTCACCAGTAATTCGCGAAAAAACGTTTTTTTGGTCATTTTGAGCAATTTCGATGACTGATTTACGATCACGTGATCTACCTAGGAAGCCAAAAAAAATTTCTACCGCATATTTTTTTCCAAGGTTTCACGTGCAGAAAACGATTTGTCGCTATCTTGTCTAGTTATCCCAGTCGAAATCACAATGAGCCTACCGAAAAAAAAACGACCTAAGTATAAATGATAAGTTATGGATAGGGTTTTAGACCTCAAAAAGTTTCAGACGTGTCCACCCAGTATTTATATAGGTCGATTATAATGGTGGAAACCCTAGTTATGGATCACAAGATAAATCCACCATCGGTTGTCTTCTTAACACTTTTTAATTTGAGAATCTCGATGAATCGGTAAAATATGGAAGGACGATATTTATTAGTTGTTTCAATAACAACTGGAAAAAATTTTCCGGCAAGAAATGGGAAAAAATTGGTTATTGAAGGAAAATTCAATGACGAACTTCTCTCATCAGATCCAGTCTCTCACACAGCTTCACCTCAAATAAATACAGGTATAGACTATACCGTATAGTCTTGTGTATGTATTGTAAGAGGAAAAGCTGTCGAAATTTGTCCAAAATAAACGAAATTTTAATGACAAACATTTTAAATTCAAGAAATCGCCCAAAATTTTAAATGATTAATCATTATTATTAAGGGAGTGGGCGTCGATAATTGGGCTCTTTTCTACACATTTTCGATGAGAAAAAAGGCTTTCATTGAACCTAATTCAGCCTTGCGGTGAATTGAAGCAGCATATTTAAAACTTCACTATTTAAAGGAGGAGTAGCTTTTGCGCTCCCATATAAGCTGTTTTGACCACAGAGGCAAAATTGACAAAAGGCTTTCATTGGTCATGAGTATCATATATACATTCTAAATTGCAATATCAATAAAAAGTGATGACAGATGGAATGAGGAGTACGCTTTTAGTGCTTTTTGGGACGCCTACTGAATAAGGTGGGTTTTGACGCTTAGGTTTGAAGTATCTAGATTGAGTCTTGAATAGTACTTGACTAGACTTTTCGCAAGAGTTGTATCTACGTATATTCGAATTAAATAATTATTGTTCAAGCCAGGTTTACAGAAACTTCACTTGAAATATGTGTACGAAAAGAGCAATTATCGACGCCCACTCCTAAGATAATAATGATACATTCCATTTGAAATTTTGGGCGATTTCTTGAATGTAAAAATGGTTTGTCATTAAAATTTCGTTATTTTGGACAAATTTCGACAGCTTTTTCCTCTTACAAATACATACACAAGTACTAAGAGTATAGTCTATACTGTATATTGAGTGAAGCTGGGTAGAGACTGGATCTGATGAAGAAGTTTCAGTTGAATTCTTCAATAACACAATTTTCCTATTCTTGCGGAAAATTTTTTTCCAGTTGTTATGAAACAACTAATAAATACGTCCTTCGATATTTACCGATTCATCGAGATTCTCAAATAAAAAGTGTGAAGAAGACAACCAGAGGTGATTATCTTGTGACCATAATAGGGTTCCAACCATTATACATGACCTATATAAATAGCTGGGTGGACACGTGAAACTTTTTTGAGGTCAAAACCCTATCCAAAACTATCATTTATTAGGTCGTTTTTTTTTCGTAGGCCATTGTGGATTCGACTGGGAATACTAGACAGATAGTGACAATCGTTTTCTGCAAGTGAAACGCTGGAAAAAATGCCGTAGAAATATTTTTGGCTTCCGTAGGTGATCACGTGAATCGGTAAATATCAGTCTGAAATTGCTCAAAAATGACCAAAAAAACGTTTTTTCGCGAATAACCGGGAACCGGTAATCAACCTAGGAAAAAGGAAAATTTCACCTACTACAAATCGGTTAAATATCAGATGCCAAAAAATCGTTTGTCGCTAGGTGGTTTTTTTTTATTCGCGGAATTAAATTCTTCGATCTGCCAATATATTCTATGGTGGGTTTCAAATATCCAGAAAAGCCGTCGCATGTGGGCGTAAGCTCCTAAAAGAACTCACTATCGAGTCTAGTTCTCTCAGAACAGATACGCTTACGGTGGGCTACCGAATAAATAAAGCGAGCTAAAGGTAGTTTTTTTTTAGACGCGACAATTTGACTTTTCACCACAGACGAACCGTATGAGATTCAAAGAACGGTTTTTTGCAATCAACGGAACTAAAACTTAAGGTAGTGCGAAAGGTTACTAAAAGCAAATTTTTTAATTTCAAATCTGAGATTTTCAAATGACGGAAATGATGGTATCAACAAACAGAGGAATTCTAAGATAATGGCTGAAAAATAAAATTCCAAAATTAAGTTTCTTAAGAATTTTTCATAATGACAAAGTGGTAAAAGTCAAATCTGTGGCGTTTAAAAAAAACTACCCTTATCAAAATTTAAATAGAAAAAAATCTGATGTCTAATACGAGATACCATCAATAACATGAATAAATTTTTCTGACTTTTGTAAAATTTCGAATGTATCTCGTTATTTAACCATCAAATCACACCATTTTTTCCATTTTATATTTTGAAAGCTAATAATCTGAAAATAATATTTTTCTCTACAAAAAACAAAAAATATTTTAAAAATTTTAATTAGCTTGTGTTGAGTTATCAAAAAAAATGGTAAAGTTTACAGTGTATTTACTATATCGGCGATTAGCGGTGACGAAAAATTGAATATCAGTTTAAACTCCCACGTCAACAGACGTGATAAAACGCGCTCAGCGTGGATTTTGATTGATCAATCTTTCTAAACTTAATAAGCATAGATATATATTTAACCGTGGGGCACGGCACACTGTATGGACATGATTTTGTTGTGCAAAGAATACGAGCTAAATAATCAAAAAACAGTTTTTTTCTAGTAGAAAGCAGAGTTACAACAGTTTAAAAAATGTTTTGTGATCATGTAAAAGGGTCATTTTTAGGATAAAAAATTAATCAAATAATCATTTTAAACAGCTTTACTTTATTTTTGGGGGTCTGATATATGTATTCTGACAGCAGTCGGGTCAAATATTGCAGTCCTTATTAATGGTTATTGACAATACTTATTGTCCTTAAAAAAATGCATAGTGTATTTAAGGTAGGCTGAAAATCTGATTTTTAAGGGGTTTCATATTTAAATTGAAAATATTTATATTTTCAAGGTCGAAAATCAAACAATTCATACACCGGTATCATTAAGTTCCAAAAAGCAATCAACGTTTTCCTGTTGAAACCGAAAATATAAGTTCCAGGTAGTTTTGCTAGTCGAAATGAGCCCAATATATTGATCATTATGCCTGGGGACTTAAAAACTTATTCCCTATTCTTTAACAGGCAAATAAGTTTTAAAGTCACCAGCTAATGATCGATATAGTCTGTTAATTTTTTAGAATATCGCCTTTTATCTTTGTAGTAAATGTAAAAAAATGGCAAATGACTGAATTACGAGTGTATTTAAATTAATAAAGAAAACAAGCGGGTTGGTAGTATTACCAAGCTGGTTAAAATTTCACTCAAAATGGCCTCCAATTGGAAGAACCTATGATCTATGGAAACGATTTCTTTAAAAAAGTTGTAAAATTTGAGAAAATCATCAAATCATGTACCCAAATTTTGTCGCTGTAGTAAACTTACGGCGACCAAACTCTCATAATAAGCATAAATTTTGAAAAATGTTTTTTTTTTTTACGTTTCCAAGCACAAAAAGTACAATTTCATTTGAGCCCGTTTGATTGGAAGAAAAGCCGCTTCTGTTTACATAAATATTGGCCGATTTAAGTATGTCTGATTCAAACAAAATGTACAAGCTTTTTCAAAAACGCCACAGCTAGAATTTATCACTTTTGCGGGACTTTTAGTTCATGACATCATGCAAAAACACTGACTTTGACTTCCTGATTCGCACAGCCTATTTTTTGGTCAAAAGTGGCCTATGAAGAGCTTGGGAGTTAACTACAATAGGGAGAATAGATAAAACTTCCAATAATTATATGTAGATGATCTAAAGGAGTATATATCAGTATATACAGTGCCAAAATAATATCAGAAACAGCAAATCGGCAGGGGCCGCTGGTGCCATAATATATTGTATTGGTGGTCTAAGATGATGAGCTTGTTAGAGAAATTGTTGACATATCCTATATGTAAAGTGTAATTCACTTCAATCTAATCTGGAACAGAAATTTTGGAATGTCTAGGAGACATACGAGTGTTCCTGCTTGCTCAAAAAAATTAAATCAAGAACGTTAAAATCATTGATTGGCTAAATTATTTACAGCCCGAGTTTTTAATTTTAGGCCTACAATTTTTAGGTGATAGATATGCAGAAACTCTGTCTTCCCGTCCGTTACAAATTTGGGCTTTAAATGAAAACTCCTGATGTTTAATTTGCTGAAGAACAGGACAGCTGGTTCCCTAAAAAAGCACCCAGAATTTATAAATTGCTATTTTTTCAAAAATCATTTCGAACAAAATTTTTGCTATGATGTTCCCAGACAATTTCATTTTTAGGACTAAATGAAAATACTTTTTGGAATTTAACCATATTCTATGAAATCTTTGAGATTTATTTTAAATTTAAATAACAATCATGCCTTAGAATTTAAAGGAATAGCACGAAAAGTTAAAAAATTGATGTTCAAATCCAAACGGGCACACAATAGACTATACCTTATTTTTTTCTCCAATTTTTGATAATTTGGATGTGAACTTAAATCGAACTAAGATAGAAAACTCGTTAAAAGATAATTTTTGTGCAGTCAAAATAGGATCGGCTTAATTCCGTCATCAAAACATATTCTAGTTTCAGAAGAATGCAACTGACAAACGTGAGAATGGAATCATTCTGGTCTGATATGCGCTTTCAAATAGCCGGAACTTTCTGGTTTCTCCGGCATAGAATAGTGAAACCCGCAAAATTATATGTCTGTGTTTTAAGCACTTGTGCTCGTGAGGTTAAGTTCGAATATAAAATAAACTTTTCTTATAAATTATTACCCCAGAAAATAAACTTAAAATCAATTTTAACCGCGTTATTATGGTCTTTATTCTAGAATTCGCAGAAAATTTTTTGGGTCAAAAGTCTTGATTTCAATTTTCTACAGTCGGTGACCATTAAAACAGCAATGTATTTTAAGTGTGTCTTTTAAATCGGTCCACGAATGTTTCAAAAAACTACTTTCGGAGGATAAAACTGACAAAAGTAGAAGGGGATACACAGAACATGTAAATTTATTTATTCTAGAGTTAATCATGGACTTTAGAATTTTTGGTCATTTTTTTGCCAGCATACACACCAAAAAAATGACCGAAATTATTGAAGAAACGCTAGGAGTTTTTATTACCAAAAGTTTTAATATATTCGGAGGAAAACATGGTTAAAACTGGAGGGGCTTAGGGTCAGAAAATTTTGCCCAAAATTGTCCTAAAAAATTTTTTGCGTTGCTATTATATGATATTTGTAGAAATATAAAATATCAGTGTAAGAAAGTGTTTTTTATGTGTGGAGAAAAATTGACATTATGAAGTTTTTTTAACATGTTGCGCTAAGGGAACGCCCTTAAGGGGTAACAACACATATAAAAGTATGCAGTACGGAGGGAGGTACTGAAATAGGAAAAAATAATACGCAGAGTCAGTGACAGAGCAACACCCTAAAGTAGTAAGGTGGGCAGGTGGCAGAATTGCTTACAGTTTTTCAAACGCTTGTAGCAAAATATGCTTCGGTAGAAATATAGTTTCGATCTTCTTTGTTTTGTCAAAAATAAGATAAACTCAAAAGATAAAAATTGAAATTTTTCACCAGAAATGTTAAAATGATGCCAAGCTTTTTATAACACCACATTTCTCGGTCAAAATTTTCATTTGAAATTTGACTCCTTACAAGGCAAACTTCTAATCCCACTTTTCCCTATAAAGTAAAATTTTGGGAAAATGACATTTTAGATTTTATTTACACTATCATAATTTAAGACCAAGGTCATTTACATTTTTTAACTTCCCATTTTATCTCATAAAACACTTTCATCTAGGTTATTTGGACTTTAGCGACAATAAAAAAATTCTTCACCGGACCGAATACTATGCTGAACGCTAAAATGGGCTATGGGTAGACCCACGGTTCAAAAAAATTCATTGGCTCATATTCATGTGAGATATACCAAATCGAATACTCAACCCAACGAAGAAAAATTTGTATGCAAATAAAAAAGGGTCTTTAAGACACTAAAATGCCATGTTTGGAATTTGTCTATTTCCAGGTGTCAAAAGAATGCGATCAAGCAATATGTGTCGACTCTTTGATATCGAAAAGTATTTCTACAGTGGTTAACGGCGGTTATGAACTGGTAATTTTTAACCATGGCGGAATAATTTTAGTTGGAGTTGAATCCTTGAAAAGTACAATTTTCGATTGTTCGTAGAAACATATGTGCCCTACGAATATCCAATGTAAGGAATAATGTAAAAATGTCCTTATAAAACCGAAGCTACTGTATTTGTTATTGTTTATAAGTTGCAGAAGATTTTTTAAAGAAACAGAAGATTTGGAGAAGATCGAAAAAATCCAAAAATTTCCATCGAATGCTGCATGTCTCATTATGCGTAAATCTTCTATATAATTTTACTGTAGTAACCGTGGTATAAGTGTTTGGTTGACCGGGTTATATTTGTGATCGCAGGAGGTTAATTCCAAATCCTGAGAAGAATCCCAACTTCGGTTCCCACTGCCATACGTCTTCATAACTCGAGCAACTAAAAATACATTTAAGAGTTGTGTATATGACACCATATTATAATAAGTGTGATATAAAAGTCAAATACACCGCAAAATATGCTGATATTGTAATTTGAGATGTTATATCATACGCGGGCTCCTGGTCCTTTTTTACTAGATTTTAGTCAAAATGTTATATAATTCAAGCTTTTGCTAACCGACTTCATCCGATTGAATCCCGACAAAAGCTGTTGGGTGTTCTAAAAAAAAGTTACCTTAGATAGCTTAACAGAGCACAAATATCTGGTTAATAATTAATTTAAAAAATTGGTCCAATCCGACGATGTTACCAATTTTTTAAGAAAAACTAGTAATTAACAATTTTAGTAATCTAAGAAAGAGATAAAATAAATGATCCGATGAACTAATTTTTTTTATTTTATTTTTCACATGATATTTGTGCTCAGTTTGAGCTATCTAGAAGTTATCGGATGAGTTGTTTTAAAAAGCCGAAATAAAAAACAAAATTGGCTTAAAAACTAGTAAAGAGCCAGGAGCCCCGTAATTGATATGCACAGTTATAGCAAAAATAAAGTTGGCAGAAAAGGCCAAAAAATCTGATATCTTATATTTTTTCAAAAGTCACTACAGTTGTGAAATATTTCTCAAAAAATTATGTCAATTTACTTTTTCTTTTGAAAAAATGCTGTTGAAATACGAATTGGATGTCAACAAGGATTCAGCATTTTTAAACAATATCCTTCTTTCAAAACAAACACAAATAACCCTGAACACAGTGAAACTGATTTTTACCTGCCTCGGTTACATCGTCCAGCTAAAACACCAGCTCTATCTCCTTAAGGTGTCCAAACATACAATTAAATCGTCAACCAGCCAATGCAAGCGACCCATTAGAAAAGGCGAACCGAAGTGATGCCACAAACAATCGATCGTGACTAAAATAATTTTTTAAATATATTACCAATTTCCAAAATTGTGACGCCGAATTATTCACACGATTGTCTAAAAGCGACAGGATACGAGTTATTTCAAAAAAATAATTTTTTATTTTTCAAGAATATGTAAAATGACACCAAGAAATTAGGCTTGATGGTGTAATCTCAGCTTTTTGATTTAATTTTAAATGGAAAAAGTAATAAAAACTTAAATTTACATCCGAAAATTTCAGTGGTTCTTTTGCATTTTTACTGTAAATTAGAAGTTCCGATCAGCTCTAATATCATAATAATCTACATGTAGCATCATCTGATCCAGTTCCAAAAGATTGATAATTAGGTACGAAGCGACTGCATTTATATCAGACTCGTGACCAGCAAATGTGGATACATCTACCAGTTCGAACACCCACAATTTGGCTGCAGCGTCGCAACCACTGATACAAAAGTAAACGATCGTTACTGTGATAAGATAAAAAAATGCATAAAAGATTAGTCTCAATTTTGAAAAATAGCAGGTCATTTCAATTTGTATTAAATATAAAAGAAGTCATATTTCAAAGTTATTAATAAACAATTGTCATATTTTTATGTTTGAATAAAAGGTTCATATTTCAAAATTAAGAAGGGTCATATTTTAATTTTTAAAAACAGAAAAGGTCGTATTGCAATGTTTAATGAAAGATCTATATTTTCATTGAAAAAAAACTGGTCATGTATTTCAAATAATGAAATTAAAGAGTTAATATCAATTATGTCTTAACAAGAGCTTATACATTTCCCAATTTTTTGAAGAACACATTTTGATCAAATTTTAATTTTTTATCTTTTTCCTGAGGGCAACGGACATAACATCACCAGTGTGACCGACAAAGGCAGTTGTTTGTGCCAGTTTCGATATCCCATAATCCGCAGTCATATCCCCACTAATTATATCAAGTTAATTTTTAAAATTTATGTACAGATTTCCAACCTAGATGTTATAATTTGTGAATCACAATAATCGGCAGCATGAAAGTACCCGGTGTGCCCTGGAAGTTCTCGTGATACACGAACAGTCCCTAAAAAATGTATTAATATGGCTGTTTTGTGTGAATAATAACTTC
>SCLH01000343.1:112683-160177 GCA_004367855.1 Oikopleura vanhoeffeni
TTGAACTTTTTAAAAAATACTTTCCTAGCTCAGTTTTTGATGCAGAATTCAATTTCGCTATCAAAATAACATTTTTGTACATATTTATGTGATATGCTATTGTTAGTTAAAACTCTCAAAAAAGGATTCAAAGTCGAATTACAAAAAAAATTTTCGCCGAAATTGATTTCTCAAGACCGATTGACCCCTGGAGGAATTGTATTTATTTGCTTAATTTATCAAACAAAGATAATTTTTGCATGCAATCCAGCACCCAGAACCCTCTTAAGATATCTTAGAAATTGTTTCTAAAAAATGATCCTTTTTAATATTTTTTTATGTTGAAAAAAGATACTTTTCAATCAATTTTTTGCCCGATACCATTTTCGATGAAAAATTGTTCACCCCTATTAGGCACCTATCATATTCGTCCAAATCCCAATAATGGCGGAGATAGTGGAGCAGAGGTGACTGTAGTAGTTTCTGTCAGGGAAGAAAACGTGCCTCAGACACCAATAGTAAGTGAAGTGATGGATGTACCGGAACCAAGGGGAAACTCGTTACCTTACCCAAAAGTAGCAAATGACTATGATACTGATTATGCCATTGGTAAGTAAAATTTGAATTGAGCGTTTAATGTATTTGAAAAATGATCATGAATATATTTTGGTGCCAACCTTGTAATATTTCACCATTATTCATAAAACATGTAAATCAAATAATATGAATATATATAAATTTTGGTTCGAAATATGAACCATCAATATTTGAAATATGACCTGCAACTACCGTAGTTTAAAAAGTAATTAGCCGATAGATTCAGAATATGTCACATTTAGTTAAAAATTTGATCAGAGATATTTTTGAATTTATTCGGAGTCATCTTCAAGATTTGTTCTGGGTCATATTTGAAATATATCCATGTTTGAAGATGACCCCCCAATAAATTAAAACATCTTTGATCAAATTGTCAACTAAATCTAACAGAATTCAAGGTTAATATGCGATTTACTCTTGAACCTACAGTATTTGCGGGTCATATTTCAAATTATAAACCACATTTTATTTATACAAAGTATACAGGGGGGGCAATATCGCCGAAAGTTTTTTGCCGAAAAATTTCGGCGATAACGGAACAAAAATAAAATTTTCCGTTCAAAAAATGAAAAACGCGTAGGCGTTCGAAATGACGTCATATGTCCAACAATTTTTTAATTTCATTTATGAGTTTCCTAAAGGTAGTTTTTTTTTTAATGGCAGCCACCCTTCTCATGACGATGACGGGAAAACCCGTCCCGGGAAAATGCAATCGAGAAACGGTTTTTTTGGGGCATTTCGACTGCCCAAACGTAAGAAAAGCTCAATGAGAGGAAATTGTAATTAGAGGTTGATTTTGACACCGATTTAGGCAATTTTTTTAGTTTCTCAAATCAGGCCGAAGAAGCTCAATTTTTACGTTCTTGGATAATCACGAGATTATCTACACATTAAAGCTGAGCTTGAAACGTATAAATTTTCGATGAAATTCCATAGAAGAAAAAAACGGGAGATCTCGACTTCTATTTTATCATCAAATTTAATACCGTGAAAATGCTTAATATATAGACAGATTTCCGGGTTGTACCCGGTGAAACCGTTTGTCGCGATAAAAAAGGAAATAATGTTTCGCTCCATTGGAGCTTTTTTTAGAGTTTGGCTTTGTATGAATGCCAAAAGAAACCGTTTGTCTGATTATTCAACGCTAGTCGGTTTGCCTCCGATATGTCTATGACTGAGGTGGGTATAAGCCTAGAAAAAAAGTTGAGTTAGGTAGTTTTTGGTTTACAAGGAACCACCGCTTATCCATGAGGATGTAGCGGGCAAAATCCATAGGTGAGTATCGAGAAACGGATCTTTTTGCGGTTCACTGGCCAAACTAAAAAAAGCTCGGAGAAGATTTTATTAAGGTTATGATTAGAATATGCCGGATTCACTAGTATAAACCGAGAAAATGATTATTTTTTGATAGGTTTCGAATCTCGGTGGGCTCCCAAAGAATTTTTTTTCTTAAAATCAACCGCAGGAGTTCAGATTTTAATTCTTTGTTTCATTTTTATTATTAGGCGAATTGTTATACACATTTAAACAATTCGGGAGAATTCTCTCCAAAATATAGACGATACTCCCGGACACTTGATATTATGTTTCTCCTCAAAAAAAACACATACTGTAAATCTCAAAAAAATTCGGCGATATTGGCACAGGAAGTATTTTAGCTAAAAATCGTGAAATGGCGTAGGTTTTTTTCGGCAAATTCGGTGATATCCGCCCCCACTTTATTTGTTTTTTTAACAGACGGACTACGATTATTGACCTATGAACATTTACATTTTTAACCATTTACGTGTTTTTTTAATTCAACGTTTTGATCGGCAGAAAGTGAGTTTTATATGACAAAAACGCATATGACAAAATACGCATAAAAATATGACTAATTGTAAGATATTACAAGGAAAGCACCAAATACTAAACCGTATTAATAAAAAAATAACCTCACTCTCAAATACCTTTTTAAATGACTCTGGACATATTTTATTGGTTATTCGGAAATTTATATATATAGTCATGACTATAATATAGATGACTTAAAAATTTATTTTAAATACGAATATAAAATTGTATTTTAGATGAATTGGCGGCTACTGAGCCATCTACTACAGATACTCATTTGGTAGTTCCTCCTGTTCCGTCTCATTTTTCAATGTCAATCGAGCTCATAAATCTGCGGCTTCTGAATGTTAATCAAAAAAGTGTCTATGTAAAATATTCCTATCCTTTCTTTGGTTCTGCAAAGCCAATTTTTTCGGGGACACCTGTTTTACTACTGCATAAAAACCAGGAGGTTCAATTTAGGTAAGAAAATAGGCGGCGGTATTTTTCGCATCATTTTTTTAATTTTTACAATACATAAAAGCGCAAAAAAACTATACTACTGAAATTCAAGTTCTCAAAAACAAGTTTTGACAAAAAATTTGAAAATTTGTTTTTGAAAAGTACAAGAAAAAAATTTTGCATAGGAAAGTTTAACATTAAAAAAATCGATGTGAAACATACCTTCACCGAAAAAAATTTAGAAAAAAAATAAATCAAACTTTATTAACATTTTTAATTTTCAACTTTAGTGAACCCTTTTGCCAATTCGATTTTGCATGCGCTGTTCAGGCCCTCGAGACCCAATTTCGCACAGTTCCACTAATTTTAGAAGTTTGGCTCAGGTCTCAAAATGATCCAGATGAATGTATAGGCCAGGCAATTTTACCAGTTACAAAACTACTACCCTCAAATAATAAACCAAAGGTCAGAATTAAAAAATTTAAACGAAAAAAATATTTGGAAAAAGATTTCGTTTTAAAAAAATGAAAAGCGTTTACTGCCGTGTTTGGCTATTACTAATAGCCTATTAGGACAATCAACAGAAATTTGGCCAAAACCTTCTAAATTCGAAAATTCATTCGTCTAAAAACAAAACGGCTTATTTTTTCAAGATTATTTTTATTTTAAATGCCATAATAGTGTTGCGGGTATTAATATTTAAATTGTTTGTCCCAAAATCAAAACATCTTTTCAAAATAAAGTCAATTCAAAAAAATTAATTTAGAATTTTTTTGTAACCAGTAAAAATGAATACAAAAAACATGAATTTTCTAGATAATAAATGAAACAATTGCTATTGCTGCTTTCAACAAAATGGCTCCTTTAAACGTTGGCCAACTGACTATTAAATTCTGGCTTGAAAATAAAGGACCAATAAAACAGCAGATTATTCTCCCTCCTCAAGAGCCCGAGGTTCGAATCCCGGCGCCCAGAATGATTCATGATATTCATGAGAAGGAAAAGGAACAGATGCATCAACAAAAAATGAAGTTTAAAACTGCTCTTGAACTTGAACTCTGGAAAACGCAACAGGAAGAGAATTTTGAAGAACAGTTAAAAATTAAAGAAAAAGATCTTCTAGCAAGGTTTGTCACCGAAAGCTGTCAATCACTGTTTCTTTTTTGAAAATTCGATTTGTGTGCATCGAAAAAAATTTCAAATTTTTTGTATTTTATAAATTTGTTTTGGGTTCTGAATCGCCTTTTTTTTAGAAAGTTTGAGTCAATATATTCCGTAAGAAACCGATTTTTAATTCAAAAAAATTTGTGAAAGTCTTTTCTGAAAACAATCGTTTTGCGTTTTTATACAATTTTATAATTAAAAAAATCGGATGCAAGAGACGCTCTTTTTACTGAAGGCACGAGTTTTTTGCGAATAATTGTTAACAGCTAAAGCATATAACTCTCAAATTTGAATTTTAGCCCTCTCGCGACACTTGTGTTATTTTTTTAAGTGATAAAGAATTTCGGTTTTTCTCATGCTAAAAAATACTCATTTCTAAATTTCAGAATCAGCAAAGAATTTTCTCAACGAGAATCTGAGCGCGAAAGTTTGATGAACAAGCGCGTTACAGAATATGAAAAAATGGAAAAACAGCTCCGTAAGGCACTTCAAGAAGCCAAAAAAGGTGAAACTAGAGTTCTAGAACAAGAGCGAGAAATTGGGCGAATGAGAGACGATCTCCAGAGCGAAAAAGATAGAATTCGACAAGATGGAAAAACAACGTTTGAACAGCAGAAACGAGAACTATCTGGAATGCTCAAAGTAAGATATTGAAATAAAAAATTTCCTACGAATATTTCAAACTAAAGTATCAATTTTTTTTCAATAATTTTAGTTTTTAAAAGTATTGTTTTGTCAAAGACAATACAAAATCTTTCCAGGTTAAATTTTTGAATTCAGGTTGAACGCGCAAAAACTGCTTCAGCAGAAGAAAGAACGATTTTTTACAAACAGCAAGCTGAAGAATCAGATGGAAAATATAAGGCTATTTTAAATGAGCTTGAAAGCTCAAAGAGATCAATGCCAGATCCTCATTTACAAGTAAGAATACGCTCAAAAACAGATTCATACCTAAATTTTTATGAAACAAAATGATAAAATTTGGTAAACTGGAGTCAAATTACACAATTAAATTATAATATAAATGTCTATTATTATGAAAATTCCAAATGGTCATTTTCGTGGTCAAATATACGAGTTACACTAACTAACCATTTATGGAAACCATTTTTGAAAAACAAGGCATGTTTGAGTAAAATAAACTCTGTTTTTGGTGCTTAATTTGCTCAAAACTCTTCTAAAAAGTTTGTTGATTTCGGCTGCCCTATAATTGATCCCTGAACATGTACTTTAGAAAAAAAACTCTAAAATTTTCAATTTTTCGGCTGAAAACAACTTTTCAAATTTTGCCAAAAATTACCAGGTAATGGAAACCCATAACCCTTTATGGAAACCATTTTTTTCGCGAAAGTGGGTTTCCATAAATGGTAAGTTAGTGTATATCATATGGGCATTTGAAGTTATGGTGTCATCATACAAGTTTGGGAAATTATTAAAATTAAACTTGTAAGATGACATCATGACTTCAAATTTCCAAATAACTATATTACATCTCGAAATTGACCATTTTAATCTTCAAAAATGTTCACAAGCATAGTAGAGAGTCTTTTCGGTAAACAGACTTCAATTCAAACGAAAATAATCTCTTAAATTTCTAAAAATGTTCACCATGGTTAAAATGCCTTTGGATTTAAAATTCGGAATTTTCTTCGCCCAATCCCGACTCTAGAAAAAACAGTTGACTTGAAATTAAAAACTGAAATTAAAAAATAATTATCAAATATTAGGCCGAAATCAAAACCCTTTTGGTCGAAAAAGCTGAATTTGAAAAACGAATAGATACTTTATCAAAAGCAAAAACTCACTATAAACAACAATGGTCTCGAGCCATCAAAGAACTATCACTAGCCAAAGAAAGAGAACAAGAATCTGCACTTGCCAGAGTAAAGCGGCAACAGGAAGAATTAGAACAAATGAGAATAAAATATATTACAAATCAAGAACAAAAACATTTATTACATGAAAGGGAGGCCATCCAGGTAAACATGAAACTCTTGACCCCAATAAGGTAGTTTTTGTGATAAGCGTACCACCATTCCTATGGCGAGTAAGAGAAAACCATAAGTGATATCGAGATAAGGGGTTTTGGTTTCAGTTGCAAACTAAAAAAGCTCAGTGGCAAAATTTGTTAATAGTTGTCCATTGAGCATTTTTAATTTCAAGAAAAATTAATTTTCGCGAACTGTGTTTCAAAACACCGATGCGCAGTTAGGTTGATAAATCCAACAAGTCTAAAGAAATTCTTTTATGAAAAGAAATGCTGATTTTAAATTTCTCAGCTAATAAATATTTTAAAAAAGTGAAATATGACAGACCATAATGAAAAGATTTTCTACAAAATTTTGAATACAAATGAAACTATTTTATTCTCAATTGATAAAATTTGTGTAAAATTGTTAAAACAATATTAATATAATTTTTGAAATATTTGATAAAATTTACAGTGAAGTGCTTTCAAAAAGAAGCGTCCTAATAATTTAAAAAAGTAGTGTCCTACGAAAAGTACTTCACTTCATCATAAGAAGATGCATTCGGTCGACACGCATTCTTTTAAAACTTTCCCAATTTCAACAATATTGAGTTTCTAGGGTAATCCGATATCAAAACGAAAATGACCTTAAATTTTTTTCCCTATATTATATACCAAGGCATCTTTTTATGGTAAAGTTATTTTCGTAGTACACTCTCTTTTCTATTATTAGGACACGTCCTATTAAAACCACTTTACTGCAAGTGATATTGTCAAATTACAGTATATGACATACGTTTGTTTTTTACGATTTCATTATAAATTGAAAATAAATTTTTTTTCAGAAATTTATTCGTTTTTTTTGTAAAATTTCCGGCATCAAGCCTTCTTCAGTACAACTAAAATATATGTGGGTTCACAGAAATAATTTTGAGATTTAAACAAACTTACGTGAATACGACAAAATTCGTACTAACAGATTAAAACAATATTTTTGGATAATAATAACAGTTCTAGAACATTTAACAGAAAATAGAGAAATAAGGCTCCAGAAATTATTACCATGGATGTTGTAAAATTGTTTCCAAATATAGATACACATTTTGTGGCGAAATATATAATAAAAAAAATTTATGAAAATCCAGTCTTTTACTTTCTAGAATATAAAGATTATAACGGAAATGATATTTTTCCACCACAACATATCTTCGAAGATTTTTTTGATTAAATTTTACATGAGTTTACTTCATTTGAATGTTTATCGGGATATTTCCGCCAAAAAAATGGTGCAAATATGGTAGGAAAAATAAGCCCAATTTGGCTGATATCTTTTTAAACATTTTGAATCTGAAATTATACCGTCGTGGATTGAAAGTAAAAAAATAAAAATTTTGGGGTTTGTACGTTATGTTGATGACTGTTTTATATGTATTAAAAAAACAGAAAAACTTAATTTTTTTAATCAAATGAACAAAATTCATAAAAATCTAAATTATTTCCCTATTTTCTGTTAAATGTTCTAGAACTGTTATTATTATCCAAAAATTAGTTGTACTGAAGAATGCTTGATGCCGAAAATTTTACAAAAAAAACGAATAAATTTTTGAAAAAAAAATTATTTTCAATTTATATATGACATACAGTCAGAACGAAAAAGGATAACATTTTGAGAAGAAACGTATTGTGTGTCTCAGGTCTCTCGCTGATTGGCTTGTTCTAAATTTTATATTTCTTGATTCCGCGGCAAAAAAAGTACACAGACGGCTTTTTACTTTAACGACACCACAGATGGCCGTCTATTGTGGTACCGATTTCTGACGAACGGTACATCCGAAGTCGAAATTTATTTTTGAAGGTACCCAGGCAGGTTTCGGGACAAAACTTGGCGGGGGTTTTGTCTCAACCTAAGAAACCGGAAATCACCGATTAAAAACTAAAATCTCGAGATATATAAGGATTTGGTGGTCGACTTCAGTAAAAAATCGGTACTCTAGCCCCCCCACAATAGACGGCCGTCTGTGGTGTCGTTAAAGTAAAAAGTCGTCATACTGTATTTATTTTTGGTCGATAAAAAGACTTTTTGAGACAAAATCACTGTTTTACAGTAAAGTTTCTTTAGTAGGACGCGTCCTAAGAATTTTTAAAGTACTGTCCTGCGAAAAGTACTTTACTGTCCCCTAAACATACCCCTGTATCATCTTTTGCCTCTTTTTTTAGCCCAAATTTTTATATAATTCGCCTTTTATAAACGACTTATCTGATTAAGTTCTCAGATAGCTTATCTGATTAAGTTCTCAGATAGCTCAAACTGAGCACATATATCTAGTAAACAATAAAATGAAACAAATTGGTCCGGACCATTATTTTTTTTCTAAGATTACTGAAATTGTTAAAACAAATTGGAAACTATGGTCTAATTCGGACCATTTTTTATGAAAATTATAGAAAATTTATTTTTCTCTAAATATTTGTGCTCAGTTTGAGTTATCCGTGAGATTCTTAAGAAACTCAATCGGATGAGTCGTTGTCAAAGCCGAATATATAAAAATTAAAAGTAATTAATTATTATTTATACACAGGTTTCCACTATTTTATTATAATGCTTTGGTCTAAAGCATTTTTCAGGTATAACTTACAGTTGAGAAAACTAAAATGCTGAACTTGGGCAAGTCTTAGAAAATTATCAAATCATGGTTTAACGGAGAAAGTTGACAGAAGGTTTTTTTAAAAAATTTGTCCGGGAGTTAAAATATGGAAAACAACTTAAAATCTTTTTGGTAGTTAAATCTGGCCGCCAATCTGAAGCCTACTTTATAAGACATTGATAAAGTAGGCTTTCAGATGGTCTTGGGCAAAATGATTTTTGAATTTTTGGCTATAATGCGAAAATGACTTCGGAAGTTGTCAATTATATAAAAATGTTGGCAAAAAATGACCAGTGGACCCGTAATTGATATGTATCATACCAGGACATCTTTTTAAAGTAAAGAACTTTTTTAGGACAGTACTTTGTAATCCTTCGGACGCGTCCTACTAAAGAAACTACACTGTATATTTATTTTATATATTTTAGCGTAAAATTCATTTCATTGAATATACATTTTTTTAGACGATGAAAAGCGAATTAATGAATACCCAAAAATCAGTTTCGCAAATCAATCACAAACAATTGGAAATTGAAGGTAAAATTAACTTGTTTGCACATCATAGTAAGCGGTTCCGAGGTAAAATGAAATAATGAGGTAAAACGGTGCCATATATAATCTTGGTGATAACATACTCATGTAGTAAACTTACCAAGAAGATCTTCTCGTGTCTTTATTTTGTCATAATATGAACCATATTAGTGTCAAATGAATAGGGTTGCCGCCGGGAACTTTTAGAGATTCGAAATCTTAGGAGTTATGAAAACAACTTTTGACGGAGATTTTTCGGATTGATCCCGGCCGAAACCCTACTAATCGATTTCTGTTAATATTCGTTATCTGTTTCATATGAATATATCAGACAATTTGGCGATATTGTTGCTTACTTCATGGTGTGATATTTCAAATCTGGTCTAAAAACTAATTCGTAAGGGTAATACAAAATGAATCTCAATTTTTGAAATATGACCTTTAAATTATTCACTTCATTTTTTGAAATGTATTCGTTAAGCTCTAAGGTTGGATTGGCAGAACAAGTCAAGTCGATAAAAAGGCAAAAAAGTTATATTCACTATAGCGACTAAAGTAAATTTGGAAAATCATGATCACCACATTTTCGGTGTCAAATTACAATTCAATTCCGAATTTTTGTTATTTTACTAAAATTATTTCGATTAAAAAATCCAATATACGCCTTTTTACATACAGTAAGTACAGTGCCCTCAGACTAAAGAAGCTGGGACTAGAACGAATTACAACCAACCTATTTTTCGAACTCGAAAAGTTCACGAATTAGAATTTTTGAAAATCAAACGATTAATGGTCTTCTTTTCACGCTCACATTGAATTGTAGCTCATCAGAACATTTTTACGGTGGCCAAACACGCTTTTTTTGGGTTTTTTTAGGTCGTTTTTTTAGGGTATGTATTAAAACGCCACAATAGTAGATCGCCACAATGGGTGTCCAAATGTGATTTTGACTGGGAGAACTAGACAAGATAGCGACAAATAGTTTTTTTGCATGTGAAACCTTGGAAAAAAATATAGGGTAGAAAATTTGTTTGGCTTCCTAGGTTGATCACGTGACCGGAAATCAGTCATCGAGATTGCTCAAAATTACCGAAAAAAACGATTTTTTGCGAATCACTAGAAAAAAAAGAAAAATTTTTACCACTACAAATTCTGTCAAAATTCATATGCAAAAAACCGTTTGTCACTATCTAGTCTGGTTCTCTCAGAACAGATATCCCTTAAATTGGACAACCCTAAACAAAACGACCTCATTAAAGCGAGGAAAAACATCTCAGTCCGAGGGCATTGTATCTAGATATTTCAATTTGGCACTAATAATCATGATTAACATGATTTTTCAGGAAAATTTGTAGTTTTTACTTAAAATGTTTTATGCCAACTGCATTAAAAAACGCCCTTCGGAAAAAGGGCACTAACTTGTTAGTATACGGTACACGGTGCTTTTTTTGAGGGTGAATAGGAAACATTAAAATTCTTATGATGGATCAAAATAACAAATAGCGCAAAAGAATCAGCTCACCAAATAATAATTTTGCTCGAGAGGATTTTTTTCAAATCCCCGGTCGCTGATTGGATAACCTTAATGACGCATATTGACGGTTCATTGTTGCCAGAAACGGATTCCTTACTGATTTAATGTCTTTTTTTTTAAACAAATGGTGTTCTAGGACCAGAATACGCGACGCGTCTCATGGAAGAAAAAGAACAATTATTGAAATCTGGAGTTTACTCAGAAAGCGACAGAATCATCCAAGAAATCAATCAGCAAATTCGCGAAGCCTGCCTTGGATAAGCCACCCTCATAATTAATTTCATAATAATAATTTATTATACAGTATAATTTATACTACGAATAGTAAATATCGACTAAAAAATCATTTTGGAGTCTTGTGTTAATTTTTCCATGTTTTCGTCTTGATTAGTTTCTCATTTACTTTTATATATACCAATGCTCAAAATAGAACTATTCTCGTGCTTCAAAATCAATATTTTCNACAGAAAAACTCATTATTTTTAATTCAAATAGGAACAAATTCATAAAAATCTAATTATTTCCGCTATTTTTTGAAATGTTCTAGAATGTTATCATTATCCAAAAAATTAGTTGTACTGAGATGTGTGATGCCGAAATTTTACAAAAAACGAATTAAATTTGTTGAAAAATTTTTTTTTCACATTTATATGACATAACAGTCAGAACGAAAAAAGATAATTTGGAAAGAAACGTATTGTGTGTTCTTCAGGTGTCTCGCTGATTGGCTTGTTTCTTAATTTATATTTTGATTCCCCGGCAAAAAAAGTACACAGGCGGCTTTTACTTTCAACGACACCACAGATGGCCGTCTATTGTGGTACCGATTTCTGCGAAGACGGTACATCCGAAGTCGAAATTTTATTTTGAAGGTACCAGGCAGGTTTCGGGACAAAACTTGGCGGGGTTTTGTCTCAACCTTAAGAAACCGGAACTCACCGATTTAAAAACTAAAAATCTCGAGCTATATAAGGTTTTGGTGGTCGACTTCAGTAAAAATCGTACTCTAGCCCCCCACAATAGACGGCCGTCTGTGTGTCGTGTAAAGTAAAAGTCGTCCTCTGTATTCTTGTTGGGTCGATAAAAGACTTTTTGAGAAGAATCACTGTTTTACTAGTAAAGTTGTTCTTAGTAGGACGCTGTCCTAAGATTTTAAAGTATCTGTCCTGCGGAAAAGTACTTTACTTGTCCCCTAAAGCATCCTGATATCTTTCATGCCTCTTTTTAGCCCAATTTTTATTATTCGCCTTTTAATAAACGACTTATCTGAATTAAGTTTCAGATAGTTATCTGATTAAGTTCTCAGATATCCAGCACTATAGCTAGAACATATATCTATGGAAACAATAGAACAATTGGTCGGACCTTATTTTTTTTTTCTGGGTATATGAAATTGTATGAAACAATTGAAACTTGGAAATCTATTCGGACCATTTTTATGAATTATAGAAAATTTATTTTTCTACTATATTTGTGCTCAGCTTGGTTATCTGAGATTCTTAAGAACTCAATCGGATGAGTCGTTGTTCAAAGACCGAAATATAAATTATAAATAAAATTATTATTTATACACAGGTGATCCCTTTTATGATTGTTTTCTAAGCATTTTTAGTATTAACTTACAGTGAGAAAACTAAAATGCTGAACTTGGCAAGTCTAAAAATATCAATCATGGTTTAACGGAGAAAGTTGACAGAAGGGTTTTTTTAAAAAAGTTTGCTCCGGGGTTAAAATATGGCAAACACTTTAAAATCTTTGTTGGTGTTAAATCTGGCCGCATCTGAAGCCTCTTATACATTTAAAGTGGCTTTCAGATGGTCTTGTTGCAAATGATTTTTGAATTTTTGCTGATAATTGCTGAAAGATGACTTCGGAAGTTGTCATTATATAAAATGTTTGGCAAACAGCATGACCAGTGGACCGGATTGTATGTATCATACAGGACATTCTTTTTATAAGAAGAACTTTTTAGGACGACGTTACTGTTGTAATCCTTCGGACCGTCAACTCTACTTTAAAGAACTACATGTTATTATTTTATATATTTTAGCGTTATAATATTCATTTCCTTGAGTATACATTTTTTTAGACGATGAAAAGGCGAATTTGAATACCCCAAAATCAGTTTCGCAATCATCAAAACAATTGGAAATTGAAGGTAAATTAACTTGATTGCCACATTCATAGTAAGCGTATCGTAGGTAAATGAATAACTATGAGGTAACGGTTGCCATATCTAATCTTGGTGATGACACATTACTCAGTGTAGTTAAATTTACCAGCGAAGATCTTCTGCGTGTCTTTATTTTGTTCATTAATATGACACCATATTAGTTGTGTCAATGAATAGGGTTGCCGCGGTTAACTTTTAGAGATTCTAGAATCGTTGGAGTTATTGAAAACAACTTTTGACGGAGATTTTTGGGATTGATCCCGGGGAACCCATACATGCATTTCTGTTAAGTATTCGTTAGCTGGTTTCATATGAATTTATCAGACAATTTTGGCGATATTGTTGCTATCTTACTGGTGCTGATATCTTCCAATGTCTGGTTCTAAAAACTAATTGTAGGGTATATACAAAATGAATCTCAATTTTTGAAAATATGACCTCTTTAAATTATTCACTCTTTTTTTGGGAAATAGTATTCGTTTAGCTCTGAAGGTATGGCATTGGCCGACACAATGTCACAGTCCGATAAAAGGCAAAAGTTTATTCCTTATAGGACTTCAAGTAAATTTGGAAATCATGATCACCACATTTTTCGGTGTGTCAAATACAATTCAATTCGAATTTTCGTTTTATTACATAAATTTTATCGATTAAAATCAATATCACGCCTTTTACATCCAACGTAAAGTACAAGTGCCTCAGACTAAAAGAAGTAGGGACTAGACGATATTACAACCCACCATTTTTCGACTCGAAAAGTTCAAAGAATTGAATTTTTGAAAATCCAAACGGATTATGGATCTTCCTTTTTTCTCCGCTCACATTGAATTTGTGCTTTCAGACATTTTTACGTTGGCCAAACACGCTTTGGTTTTTAGTCGGTTTTTTTAGGGGTGTCCAATGTGATTTGGACAGGGAAACTAGAACAGGGCGATAGCGACAAAAGGTTTTTTTGCTGTAGAACCTTGTGAAAAAAACTTATAGGAGAAAATTTTTTTGGCTTCTAGGTTGTACGTGACCGGATCGAGTCATCGAGATTGCTCAACATTACAATAAAGGACGGTACAAACGCAGGCGAGGGTACAAAATACGAGCCCGCACTGCGGCCCAGTGGGGAGGTAATCGACTCGGAATCCGAATTCGAAAGAGGTTAGCTCTAAATTGACCACGAAAAACCGCTAGAGAGCAAACACGCGCCATGTTGCAGGCTGCTAAAAAATAAGGCGCAGGGCCATCAGTATGCGGAACGCCGACAATGACCGCTAAAACACTTGAAAGGGAACAAGGCCGCTAGGGCGAAAACGCTCGCTTATACTCGGGAGATTCCTTAAGAAATAGCAGGCAGGAGGTAACATGATTCCGAGAACCGAAATGATCATCAACTTTGGAAAAATGCCCCGCCGCCGCTAAAGAGCAAAAAGTCGGAATGTAAGAAGCAATGTTTTTTTCCATAAATATATCGGATTTGATTTTGTTATTTCGAACATTGTTTTCATAGTCAATGACTCCCGGCGGGCCCTATGCGCATAGGCTGTTGTCAGTGTTTTAGTGTGTCAGGCTTAGGCGTTACAACAGCTTTTTTGATTGGTATAAAAACGAAGGCTTGATGCGAAGAAATCATGATTTCAGGGAACCCGTCAATGCACATTCATAATTACATACTTCTGTTGAATCATTAATTTAATTTTTATAGACTTCTCTCTTTCCTTAATTAAGTAGCATTCTTCGGCGGGAGGACCAATTTGTTGTATAAGATAATTGTGTACACTGAATGGCATTGTCAAAAATTTTTTGACTTGAGTAATCATACAACAACATGGTGTACTTTTCCGGAAAATATTTACTTTTCTTTAATATATCGATCTAAATTTTTGTCTTTCGCACACATTTTAGTATCTGGCCTCCCGGCGGGCCCATGGGGGGGCGGTACAACTCTCTTATATGTACACTTAGGCTACCACTGACCTAAAAAATTTTTTAACGTAACTTTGCTGGTTTATAGATCGAATAACTACATCAATCGTCGTACACCTGGCCTCGCACAACTTTTCTCGGAAAGTTCGTGGTTATTGTTTAAATTGGTCTGTCTTGTTCCTGCGGAGCACACCTATTTTTTACCCTACCTGGCCTTCCAGAAACAGCTTTGACGGGCGTTTATACCGTTTGTACACGCGAGACACGGTTTACCCTACCGCTATTCTTACTTTGCAGATCGGGTTTCTAGTGTGTTCACATAAATTTGGTGTACATCGGGGAATGGCAACTTTTTGTCAAAGAACGAGGTTGGTGCAGAAGCCGGTTCTCGCGAACCCTAATCTTCTCACCCAACCTATTTTTTTTCCTGACAAACAGCGCTTTTGTCCGGTTTTATCCTGTGTATGCTGGGCATACGAGGTTTCCTAAGATATTTATTTTAATTTGACTTGTGTTTAAGATTTTTTGTTAAAAATGTTTACGATATCTATACTTTATTTAAGATCGATTAAAATCCTTCTGAAACATTATTATGCCGAGATTCTATTTTTGATTTCTTTGAGCTTTATTTCTCGCACCTTGAAGTATAGAGGGAATTGAAAGTATATATAACTTATTTTGTGGGGTTTGTCACCTTCGACATGTTGTGTACTTTGTACGTTTGAAACTTCACTTTCGGATCAAACCAGGTTTTCATATGTCCTATTTTGCTCTCTAGCGGCTCCTGTAGTCGTCTTTGAAACATTTAAGTTGTCATTTTCGAGGTCTAAAACCATTACTCAGATTAGTGCTAACGAATTAGTCAGCAATGCTTTACATTTGACTCTCTAGCGGCTCTGCTGTGGTCACTTCAATAGACATTTTTTAAGTTTCATTTTCGACTTCCCTGCTCCAAATTACTTATTACGACCACAGAAAATAGCTTAGCAACAACGCTTCGCATTTGCTCTCTAGCGCTTTGGTTAGTCCGTTGGCACCTTTTAATTGTCATTTTGCAATATTGCTGATACAAAGATAACATCCCATTTGGTTGCAGATATTGACTTCGCGTTGGTCCCTTACCGGAAAAAAACTTTTTTGCGACATCACTAGAAAAGAAAAATTTTTTACCACTACAAATTCTGTCAATTCGTACAAACGAACGTTTGTCACTATTAGTCTGGGTCTCTCAGAACGAGTTCCCTTAATTGGACACCTTAACAAGACCTCATTAAGCGAGGAAAACATCTCAGTTGAGAGGTTGTATTAGATATTTCATTGGCCTAATACTTCATGATGCATGAATTTTTCAGAGAAAATTTGTGTTTTTACTTAAATGTTTTATGCCCTGCATTAAAAAGCCTTCGGACAAGGGCACTACTTGTTAGTATTTCGGTACCACGGTGCTTTTTTGAGGGTGAATAGGACCGATTTAAAATTCTTACTGATGGAAATCAATAACAATAGCGCAAGATCAGCTCACCAAATACTAATAATTTTGCTCGAGAGGATTTTTTTCAAATCCCCGGTCGCTGATTGGATAACCTTAATGACGCATATTGACGGTTCATTGTTGCCAGAAACGGATTCCTTACTGATTTAATGTCTTTTTTTTTAAACAAATGGTGTTCTAGGACCAGAATACGCGACGCGTCTCATGGAAGAAAAAGAACAATTATTGAAATCTGGAGTTTACTCAGAAAGCGACAGAATCATCCAAGAAATCAATCAGCAAATTCGCGAAGCCTGCCTTGGATAAGCCACCCTCATAATTAATTTCATAATAATAATTTATTATACAGTATAATTTATACTACGAATAGTAAATATCGACTAAAAAATCATTTTGGAGTCTTGTGTTAATTTTTCCATGTTTTCGTCTTGATTAGTTTCTCATTTACTTTTATATATACCAATGCTCAAAATAGAACTATTCTCGTGCTTCAAAATCAATATTTTCTTATAATAATGTTTTGGACCAACGACGCCGTTTTTTGGTTCATATTTTGGCGGATCTGCGATATTTCAAAATTTCGTAGGGTCTGCTTTTTTATAGGGGGTACCGTACAGCGGCCGATTATGTTCAACGGCCGATTATGTACAACGGCCTGTAGTACAACGGTACCCCCTTTTTATATCGGTCTCGTTCTTAATTCTCCGAACTGGCACATACGATATTTTTTCGAATTGTTGGTAACTGAACAATCTTAAGAGGGTTCTGGGTGCTAACACAGCGATTGCTGGGGAGTTTTTGACTACTTTTTGAAGGCTCATACATTTTGTTTTAAATGTTGGAAAGTAAAAATAAAAATATTGTTCTGTGAACAACTTGTTTTTATGATTTTCAATATGTCAATTGTATTTTAATAATCGTAGTAAGCTCGTAAAACACTTTACGAAACGCTTTTCTCATGCAATTTGTCCCCAGCAGGATATAACTCGCGGAGTTATTTCAAGTTGATTTTAAACTTTTAAAATAATCAGAAACATCGTTGACCCACAAAACTTCGGATTTTTATAAACAGATTACGTTTGAGTTATTCGTAAAAATGAAAAAAGTCACTTCGTAAAATGCCGATATAACTGTCTTATATTAGTTTAGATTATTTTTTTTGTTAAACAGAATAATTAAACACAAAAAAAATACATAAAACGTTCGACTTTATTTTTTCATTTTGAGGTAATCTCTCTAATCATACATCAAGTGCGCACGCCTATAAACATAAAGCAGCATGTCAATAATAACAAACAATTAGAGGCCTGATTTCTGTAAGTAATAGTTGGTAGGCTTTTCTAAACATACTTTTCTAGCTCATTTTTGACCAAGAATTCAATTTCGATATTCAAATTACATTTTTGTCCATATTTATGTGATATGCTATTTTGATTTAAAACTCTAAAAAATAACTTCAAAATCGAATTACAAAATTTTTATTCGTCGTAATTGATTTCTCAGACCGATTAACCCGGGAATTGTATTTATTTGTTCAATTTATCAAACAAAGAGAGATAATTTTTGCATGCAATCCAGCACCCAGAACCTTCTTGAAGCAACATGTCACTGCATAGCCGTTTTGGAATCTATATTTTTTCGACCAGATTATTTAAATTCAAATCGGTTTCGTAGAACTGTAAAAGACGAAATTCCAAATTACCACCAATACTCTTCATGGTATAAATTTTTCTCTTTTAGATGCTTCTCTTGTTTATTTGGCAGGATATTTGTAGATAAATTAGACAAATAAAATGAAAAAAAAACTAAAATTTCGCATGCCAGAATATGATGAACACACAAGATAAAGCGTAAACTCCAAATTTGCTATAGGACTGAGAAAATTTTAATCTCGATTTATCTTCACATTTTTTTGCCGTGCTTACCCTATCGGATTTGCCAGTTCCGAGAATTATTACAAGACCAATCGCCCATCTAAAAAAACAGAGCTAGGTTACTGATTTTTTTAGAATAATGACAGATTTGCTTGCCTTTTTTTATCTTAAAAGGGCGTCATAGTTTCCGATAACTTACTACGTTCCGAAATATATCATTTGCCGAATCAGCGGATAATTCAAAAATAATGAAACCAATTTTTACGAAAAATTTCATTTATGTGAATCGATAAGAAAATAAAAGATTTTTCTTTAATTTTGCTTAAGCTTTTGCTTAATATTAAAATATTATTCCCGCTAAAACTTCATGATCTTTTCGAAAAAATTTGCAGTCCCGTTTAAGTTTTGGTCGATGATATCATAAAACTGCCTCTTTTTACCATATTTCTATTTTTTAACTTCTGGAACATATTTTAAGTACTAACTGTAAATACGTTTTTTGTTCAATTTTTTTATTGGTTTTTCATTATCGAAAATAAAAAATATATTTTTGCTAAAAAAATAAAATGTTCAATTGTTTGTTAATTCGGTTTCGCTATCGCTGCTGCTACTGTCATCACTATGCTCAGCGTTGGCTTTTAATTGGGTGTAATAATAGTCTTTTGCAAGGTCGAAATATTCTTTTGAGATCCAAAAGCTCTCGTCGACTTTACATCCAGATTTAATACTATAACTGAAAATTAGTTTTTTAAGTAAGTATTTTGTTTAATTTCAGGAAATTAAATAATTTCGAGTTGATTAAATTTTCTGATCAAGGTGTCCCATTTTGTGAGATAAAGTTACAATTATTTACTGGTTGCCGTTTTCGAAGAGTATGCAAAATTCGTAATATAAAATAATAATTGACCCTGATATCAAATATTATTACATCTAAAAAAAGGATTTCTGGTCCTTCATATTCACGTTATTGGTCAAACTCGATCGTAAATCTGCAAAACCAGAGATCCCATTCTTGGATATAATAATATTTGATGTCATAGCTAAATATTATTATATATTGCCTAGATTACAAATTTTGCATAATCCTCAAACACGGCAAGCAATAAACCAAATTAATAATACCAAATCAATAAACCAATTGAAGTCAACCATCGGGGTTATAACTAGAATTAAACTACCAATTTGTCGCGGCTTTATCATGAAATTTTTTTTGTTTAAATTGCACGCGTCCTATTAACATAAAAATGAGTGTGATGCGAAAATTTCTTTAGTTTACCATGAAAATATAGCTTGATAAATACCCTTAATCCGGGAAGAGGGCCCATTGTTAGTATATGCCAAAATTTACTAAAAATGGGCACTCTTCTCGGATTTTAGATACATATCGAACCAAGGCATATTTCTTTGCTGAAGTAAAGTACTTTTCAAAGGTCACCGCTTATAATGTTAATTGCACGCGTCCTGTTACCAGCATTTCAGTGTAGGGATTCGCCCTGACCAGGTTTATTTTTATGCCAATTAGCTTGGAAAATCACAAAAGTCAAAACGCTTACACCTGGGTTCTATTCCCGGCTTTTATATTGCTTTTACAAGGCCAACAGGGAAACTTTAAATTGATCTCATTTCTTAAATAATTGATATATTTAGCTGAACCAGCTCATGTCAGAAAAACAGTACTGACTATGTTACAAAAAAATTAAAATAGTCATATTAAATGTATATAAAACTCGATAGGTCGAAAATTTTCGAAAAAAAATTCAAAGATCATTCAAATACCTTTGACTAGTTGAAAATTAAACGTTAAATTAATTAATCAACTTTCGCTTTTATCATTCTGAATATGCTTATAAAATCGAAACGATGATTAATTATTATTTTTAACAATATTTTCAAAACTCAATTAATAAATATTTTGCTTTTATTAACATCTTCAGGATAATAAAAGCATAAATTAAACTTTGCTTAATTTTTAACTATTCAAGAGTATTTATAATGAGGTTTAAAATAAAAAACATTATAAAGTTCTACCAAAGTTTTTTGGCTTCCAAATGGGTATCATTAGTAAAAATCTTCATTAAAAAAGATACATATGAATATTTACATTTTATCTGAAATAAATTGAATTTCAAGTTCTCCATTTTTTATCCCTCTAATAACTCCCGGATAGTAGTTTAAAGTTGTTTGATCAACACATCCAATAACATGATCTCCAACTATAAAGGATTCATTTTCTAGCAGTCTACTAGAGAAAGTCTAGATAGCTTCATTGCGAATTCTAACCGTAATTTTGTTAACTTATGATATTTAACGAACTTATTATGCTCTATTTTTCTTTGTTTTTTCATTTAAACAAATATATACAGTGCCCGATATCAATTACGGGGCCTCCTCGCACATATTAGTCACTTTTTAACCAACATTGTTACATAATTCGGCTTTGGAAAACGACTCATCCGATTGAGTGCTTAGATAGCTCAAATTGAGCACAACTATTTAAAGAAAAATAAATTAAAAAATGGTCCGAATCAGACCATTGTTTCCAATTGTTTAACAAAAACTGATAATTAAATAATTTCAGTAATCTCAAAAAAAAATCAAAAAATGGTCCGATTCGGACCATTTTTTTTATCATTCACTAAATATTTGTGCTGAGTTTGAGCTATCTAAGAACTTAATCGGACGAGTCGTTTTCAAAAGCCAAATTATATAAAAATTTTGGCTAAAAAAGTGGCTAATATGTGCGATGAGGCCCCTGTATATAAATATAATAAGTAATTTTATAAAACTGAAATCAAAACAAAAACAGCACATAACAAGTTTCTTTGAAAAGCAACTTGACAACGACTTTTTTTAGGTCTTAATTTTTTTTCGTTTCACAAATGATAAGTCTACTGGACGAAATCTAGAGGAGTAATGTAAAATGAATCCATTCCTTGTAAAGTTTTTTGCTTTGAGAATTTTCCAAAGATACAAGTTAAATGTTGAATAGAAGATGTATTGTTATCATTCCATTCGACCAAATACTCGTGGCCGGAACCGAGTCGGTCCTTGACGGAAGCTTTAAATAATTGTTTAATCGATGGCTATTAAAGCTGTGCTATTTTTTGGGATTAAAAATAAGAGTGTAGGAATATATGAAATCCATATATGGAATTATTACTTCTATAAATTCTAGTACAATATTATTTGAATGAATCATAATTATAGTTAAATATGTTCTCTGAAAAAAATTATCCTAAGTTTTATTACTTGAGTGGAACTACACCCATTTTCTGCACAAGTCATAAAATAATAGAGAAAATTTATTCTTTAAAAGTTGGTATGTATACAGTATAAGGGAGTGTATAAGAGAAATATCTGTAAATAAAAGGTTTGTTACTTCAATCAGTTTTTTTAACTGTTTTGAAATTTGTAAAATTTTTGAATGATTATTAAGGGTGTAATCGACGCGTTTTGCTGGTTTGGAAAATTTAATTAGCTAACGGCAACCCCTACAATAATAAAATTTAATGATCTGTGAGATGTTTGTCCAAATTTTTTGAAAAAAGGGAACCAAAAGTTTTTTTCTATTTGATTTTCGCCGTTTTTTTTGTATACAAAAAAATGGCGAAAATCAAATAGAAAAAACTTTCAGTTCATATGTTATTTGGCAAAATACTAGTAGAATTAACTGGTTTTCGTGGGATATTTTTTGGTTTTTAAAACTTGATTTTAATCTAGTTATCTATAAAAACAAAATATAGTATGAAAAAAGGGTTTTCACGAGAAATTTTTCTTTTTCAAAAATGTTTTCCAAGAGAGTACATTTATTTCCAAGCGTGCGTGATCGGTCTAGGGCATAAAGTGTTTTTGGAATAATCACTAAAAGGCCAACTTCCTTATGGTCCTTCAAAGTCCCTTAAAAAATAATCCGCCTTATTTCACGACATTTTACCTCTTATAATTTGCTGTTTATAATTTGATATTTTGTTATTTCTTGCAACAATGATCCATCTTTGTTCAAGGTTCAAATTTTTTATTACTTTACCTAGTTTGTAAATTCCAGTTTGGTCATCTCTAGCAACAATAGTTTCCCCTATCCACCGTTGTTCAAGGTTGAGAATAAAATCGACAATTTTTTCGAATCGCTCAGGTTCAACATAGTGAGCCTCCGCCTTTGAAATAATGCCCTCGGTTCCGTCATAAAATCGAACGAGATAAACTTTATCAGAACTGATTTTGACTATAACTCCTGGGGCGTATGTTGCTTGGTAATTTGGGTGTTTAGCGACGACAGTGTGTTCAACCTTAATCATCAGTTTATTATTTTTTATCTTTGATTTTCGAAAATGTAATTTATATTTTTTCGATATGCACAAGTTTTGAAAATTTTATTTCATACTTTTTGACAGGATTTTCATGTTGAATACCCAGCTCATTACCTTTAATTCGATATCGGATCCTTGAAATTTGACAATGTCGGTTTCATCAATATCAAGCATGTTGTCTCCACTATCAACGCGATATTTTTCACCTTCAGAGCTTATTATTGTAGCCCTGAAAATTAAATTTGTAAAATCAAAATTGAAATAAATACAGTGGGTTACCACAATGGCTTTCCGATAAACTGGTGCGGTTTGTGGTAACTGGGGGCATATTTTTTAATAATGCAGAATGTTATCGTTTTTTGTTTGCTGTAACAGGGACAAAATTGCTGAATTATTCAAATGATAAACATTTGAGACAAGGGTTGATAATCGATATATTTATACAGTTTCTAACCTATAGAACCAGCCATCATTGGCTTCTTCTGACAATCTTGCCAAAACTTTAGTGCCATTTGGGATATTTGCTAAAATATTCTTGATTAAAGATGGTTTTTATTGAGGTTTGTTTAGTTGATGTTATATATTAGTTACACTCACGGATAGGAGTTACGGCTTCCGGAGATGGTGGTCTTACGGGCTGTGGAGTTGGAATGGGNGTTACCTCTACACCCTTGTTTATAGAAAAATTATTTTTAAATAAAATTCAACTGATTAAAGTGGTTGTGGGTGTAAGATGCAACCACTTTGTAATTGCTATTATTTTTATGATGAGGTATTTATGAAATAAATTAAAAAAAAATTCTGAAAATTGTGCAGTTTTGAGCGCAATCGAACTATAACAATTAAAACTAGCCGAATATATTTTTTTTCTAAAATGTGACATTATAGACTATAATTCTGTGAAATAAAATTTCTTCGATCACCAAATAGTGGCTCATTGTCGAAAAAAATTATTTTATTGGTACGTATTACCAAAAAACATTATTCTGTGATCATATATTTAACTGAAGTGAGTTTTAAGGAGTTGTTATGTAAAATATTGTAAATAGGCATGCAATTAACGTTACTATATTAATAGTAATAAATAACAGTGACTTTAAATTGCATGCAGATTGACAATATTTTACATTCACAACCTCCTTAAAATTAAAAATTACTTTAATTTTATCTTTTATAACAGAAGTCTGATTTTTAGTAATGTCAAAATTGTATTTTTAACGAAAATGGGCCACTATTTCATGATCGAAGAAATGTCATTTTACATAAAAGTATTTTCTGGGTCGTCATTATTATGTTTTGTTTTTCGAAATAGGCAAACTTTAGGATGATAATCGTAGTTAGTCAGCAGGTGTCAATACAATTAGTTATTATAAGTTGTATAAATATGTTTTTAGTAGTTCTATAAACGAATCCTGTTATTGGTTCCTCGTCACTTGAGCTTTCTGGTTCAGGCTTTAGGTTTGCGTTTGCAAGCTCAATTTTAAGTCTTTCTATTTCGACATCTTTTTCGTCTTCAATAGTTTTTAACTTTGTTTCCAAATTCTTTTCATGAACTATGATTTAAATTTTTATAGAAAAATCGCATTTATTGCGACAGTCAATTTTTTATTTTATGCTTTTTCCATTGTAGTCGATTTAATCTGGTCATACAGTAATTTGTATGGTGTTAGTGTTTAGTCACAAAGCTTACTATTAACTCAGGGGCACTCAAATTAAATTTAGCGGAAAGATAAGTTTACCTGTTTGCATTTCTATAAGACCAGCGGTCTGTTCTTGAAGAGCAAAAAGTAAATCTTTAATCGGGGATTTAGAAACCAGAAGTGTGATAGATACTGATAAATACAATTTGAACTTCATTGAAATTATATTCTCATTAATTTTTATTGTCGCAGATGTGATCATTAACAATGAATATAAATTGGGTCAAGACTCAACAGTGAATTGTAAAAATATGATATCATTATACAGTTGTTACCCTGAAATAGTAACCTCTTGAAATTTTTTGAAAAAGGTAACTATTTGGGTCAAAGGTAACTATTTGAGAGTAACTTTTGTAGTATAAATTATAATTTATAACTGATAGTATTTTGAAATATAATTAGCTTGGAAGAGTCAAATTTCATTATAATTTTGACGTACTAGTATTTGCGCTCAGTTATTTATGTTACAGCGAAGTGTTTTTATAAGGACGTCTCCTATTAGTATACAAAAGTAGTGTCATACAAAAAGTACAGTAAAGTTCGTTTAAACGGACAGGTTGGTAGAACAGGTTTGAGTTAAAAAGTCCAACAAGCATGTGGTTAAACACACCGTTTGAGTATAAAAATCGTCCGTTACGTTTAAATGGTCAATTTTAATTGAAAACTGCCCGATTAAACGCACCCCTGCATGACTTTTTTTGGCAAAACCAGTTCTGCCAACCTGTCCGTTTGAACGCACTCTTCTGTACTTCACTTCACCTCAAAAAGATACCGTGGTTTAATAGGTTTATTATATACGTATCAAACCATGGTATATAAGTTATTATATAATATAACATATGTTTCTGACCAAGAATTTTTTTATGCTGCAGTTCAGAAATTTTCGCTTCACCTTCTTTTAAATATTTATGAGATTTGTTCTTTTATAATCACCTTGGTGTAATTTTTCATTATTACATCTGACATCACAGAAATTGAATGATGATATTATTTTAATCATATGCTTTATCAGTATGTACATAACTGAATATATTTTTCATCACCAAATTATTATTTCGCGGTTTACTGTCGGTTCAAGCTAAAAAAACATTTTTTTTTCTATTTTACATATATTTTAACTAAATCCTTTTGTTTCTTTCACATCGCTCAGAGTCCCATTTTGCATTTCTTTCATAATCTCTTGCTGTTGCATAAAAATGTTTTGAAATCTTGAAAGTTCATTCTGGGTCTCTTTCAATTCTTTTTTTAAATCAGCGGTAACTTCAGATTTAACAATCTGTATGTTAGTCTCAGATTGAGCAATAGAAGTCGACTGCTCAGCAATTATAGCTGTAGAGAAAATTTATAAATTATTCATAATTTTGTCTCAAAAAACAATTGGATTATTACTTTTTAAATTTTCCTTTTTGCTTGGCGATTTCTAAACGAAGCAAATAAGCAAGTTTTAAGGTAGAAGAAGATTTCTCCCTTTGATGTTGAAGTTCTTCATTGATACCTTGTATAGTGTTATGGTGTTCGTCCAAAATTCGGTCTCTATGTACTCTTTCATTTTCAAGTGTTTCAGTAAACTTTTCGAGGCTTATTGTCTCAATTTTCTGTGAGTGATTTGATAAATTGAATGTACATTTTTCATACATGTATATTGAAAAAGATCCCGACATACCTAATTTATATTTTAAATGCACAAACTACTCTCATGAAAATGCAGTTTTTTTGGGGTTTCCATTAGAGAGTAGTCAGTGTAGACAAAACATAAATAAGGTGCGTTAGGATACTTTTCGCAACATGACAAGATAATGAAACAAGTGATGTACATTATATATAGAAATGTACAGTATGTATTTTTTCTCTTGCGAAATCTAAATGCCGACAACTAAACCCTCCCTACTTATAACATACTGAGTTTGAAACTTAGTATTCTCAATCTAGGGGCGGGTCTCAGGTGTCGGCATTTAGATTTGGTAAGAGAAAAAATACATACTGTACATCTAGAGATAATTTGTATAGTGATCATTTGCGATGAAGTCCAAAAATATAATGAGGTTTTTTTCTTCTTAGTAAAATTTCAGCTAATTTTCAAATCAAAACTTTTGTTGAACGATTTTCTTTTTTCGCTTTCTTTTTGGCTTTTGTTTTTGCAAAAGTAATTGTTCGACGACAGTATTCCAGTCATTGACCAATCGACTATTTTTCAACAAATACTCGCATCGAGACCTAGTCATAGCTGTCAGGGTTTTATAATATTTTCGAACAAATATTTTTTTTCTACGCGAGATACAAATGTTTCATAATTTGAGTTTTCTGCCAATTTTTTTGGAATAAAAGAGGGTTCAAGGTTTTCAGAAAATATATTTCTTTAAATTTTTGAAAAATGTAGGAAGTTGATTCCTTTATTTACAAAAACGAAAATGTGTAGTTGTTGCATTCAGTATAATATGGTCCTTTATGACGCAAAAATATGATGAATCTTAAAAGTCATATCGATAGTTAACTGACAAGTGTCTTACAAATACAATTACAATATTAATAATACATATTTACAAATAATAAATATGTATTTATACTACATTATTTGTACTGTATTATTATTAATACATTTTCATCGTTATTGTATCGACGTTATACCGTATTTCAGTGATAGCGGGATCATATTACATTATCACAATATAAGCGAAACTAGTAGTAAATATTATTATTTAAATTATCAAAATATGTATTACAAATTTGAGGTTTCAGTTGAATTTCGCATTGTATGTCTTTTGACTCCATAGGTTTTTATTTATTTTGACCCCTAGTGGTGTCATATTACAAAATTTGAACCTTTTATGATGTTGGCCAGAAATAGCGTGAAAATAGATCAAATATCGCATACAGTTCTCGAGAAACCGCCTTTTAAGTGAAAAAAACGATTATTGCCGGTAAACTGGATGTTGGATCGGCGAAATAAAAAGCTATCAAATCATTGACCCTGAGATATATTTGCAGTGCTACTTTTTTTACTTATCAAAACTTATATCTCGTCTCAGAAAAATATGGAGCTCATAAAAAAATAATCTTTTTTTGAATAAAGGTCTGCTTTAGTCCTTTTTTATTTTCTCCCGGTATTCGAACAACAGCATTTTCAAACCCTTGTTATTTCATCATATATGGTGATTTTGACAATAGTAAATAAGTTTTTATCAAGTTTTCTTCATCTAATTTACTTTTTTCGTTCACTTTTAAAACTTGGCTCATTTTTAAAATTTAAAATTAAATAAGTGATCATTGTTACCTGGTTGAACTTGTCGCAAAGGTATGTTCTCTGGTTACTTGAAATTCCATCTTCTTCACAAAAACTGTTTTACAACTTTTTAATGTTGTAAACCAAAGTTCTGAGACATGAAAAGATTTTGTGACCAGTCAGGGTTCTTATTGTTTCAAGTTTGAAAGTCCGTTGCCAAGATACGTGCAAATGACTAAATGTTGACTTTAGCCGCTCCGGTTCCTCAAAATATCCACTTTATTCACTTTCAATGCATTTTTAATGGAGTGTGGTTTATTAATAGGTTTCATATTGATTTTTGAAACTTTATTTATAAAGGTGATGTTTTACAGTAGGGAAGGTTTAATTCGAAGCCTCAAATATTTTTCTGGGTACGTTTAAGGGGGTCTTGGTACCAAAGTTTTAGTTGGAAAAATGCACTCATTTGTTTGGTTAATTTTTTACGATAAAAAAAACATAAAATAATGCCAAAAATTCGATTTTTCAATTTTTGTTTTCTCGAAATTCTTTTATCGGATTTTCTAAATCAAATCCCCCATTATTAATATTCTTAATTAAGAACAGTTGTGGGATGCTTTTCTGACGTGGGCTTTAATTTGAGCTCTTTCAAATCATTTGGAAAATCAAAACTTCAGTTCTGATTATCCTAAAAAACCGGAAACATTTTAAATATATCGAAATATAGATAGTCTTTCGTTTATGGTGAAAATTTAAGAAATCAGATGGAAACCCTTGGGAGAAGATAGATTTTGAAAAAGGGTATTTTGTCACTTTTTTACTTGAAGATTTAGAATAGATCTACAAACAAATATTTTCAGAAACTATCTAAGTCTGACTCATTTCTGACAGTTCCGCCAAGAAAGTTGCAAAACGGCGGTCAGAAGTCCCGTTAAGAGAGGCTAATTTTTAATCTGGAAAACCATTTTTTCGTTACGCCGCCATTATTTTTTGTCTCCAGAAGGAAACCAATTTTGAAATATTTTCCGAAACTTCTAGGATGTCAATTTTTTTTCAAATTACGTACTATAAAATTTTAGGTTTGGACTTGATTACGTGTCATGCTTGTCCGAAATGCAAGCTTGCATTACCGAAAGCTCATTTTTTTCTTTTCAAAATGAACTTCGAAATTTCATAACTTTGGGTTACATTTCATATATGAAATAATAATTTACGTTTGGTTATTTGATAATGACAAAAAAAAATTATGCGAATATGTGAAGCAACTTCTGACTCAAAACACACCTTCGAAAAAAGGTGCCGGAAATCTACGTTTCAAAAGACTATTATACTAAAAAATATTACATATGTATTATATGTTTTATTATTCGTTTCTGACCTTGAATATTATATTCTGTTGCAGCGGTAAATAATGAAAACCACAAATTAAATTTCAGATTTTTAGATTATGTCCACGGCATCAAAAGTCACGTTAGCAGTCGCCACGTTCTGGGCCGGGACCAGTATTGCATACAATATTTTCTTTGATAATCAACAAGCATCAAGGTAACGAGTAGCATTAATTATGATTCAATAATTCTGAAATTTTTGTTAATATAATATTTTCAGTCAATTTTTTTTGAGTAAAAGGCCAAAAAGTTATTTTAGGTACTCAGGTATTATCTTCGATATTTTGAGGATCTCAATCTTTTAAATCAAATAAAATTCGAATCTTTTCTTAAGAACTAAATTTTAATATTTTAGTACGCCAAAACCCCTATTATATAAAATTTCAAAAAAAATTGTTTTTTCAACGTTTCGGTTTATTCCATTATCAAGAAAGAATAAACCGAAACGTTGAAATAACAATTATTTAATTGAAATTTTATATATACGATGTCTCAAAAACCCACTTATAAAAAAAACCTATTGTTCCAAAATGTAACAACAATTTTCGTCAGTAATGAGATTTTTGAAACTCGTGCCTTTTTTTATAAACCAGCCATCGTATTTTTTTTATAAATGTCAGTTTTTATATGGTGTCAACCTCCTAGAGACCGAACAGTATGAATGATCGAGTGAGGTTTTTTCCTTCAATTGCCACCGCAAATTGAGCTTAAAAACTGTCAAAAAACTAATGCCAAAAATTCTATCTTGAAAAGTAGCCCCCATAATTATATTTCCGGGTCTCCATCTTTTTTCTTAATGTCTTCAGAGGGTGGGCGTCACCAAAAAAAGCTTACCTAAGGTTAATCAGTTCGTATGTATAAAAACTGCTTTAGGCAACGAACACTTAAAATTCCAAAAATAGTGTAGGCAGTGTCAAAATTTGATACATTATTCATTATCTTGGCGTTTTTTACTAATTTGACTATTTTTTCTATTTGGGTCGTCAAATCCCAAGTTCATCGGGTTAGTTTGTACCTTACCACTAAATTTTAATTATGTATTGATTATGGCTGTTTTTAACTTGGTTAAAAGACAAATATACCGTCTTTTAACCCAAAAAATCTATAAATCCTGTTGTATTCAGACGACGTGAAAATGTTATAAATGACATTGAAAGAAATAGAGAAAAATTAGAAATTCGACGAAAAAATAAAGAACTCCAAGACGCACAAATTGCCCTCACTGAAGCTCTAAATAAAATGAACGAAAAAAAATCTACTAATTTTGAAACTAAATCTGACTCGTAGTAATCGATATTTTCTATAGAAATATATATATATATTTATTTAATTTGTATTTTGTATTGCGGTCTTTAAAATCTGTTTTGATATTACAAAGATGGGATCGAATGATAATTAACGAGGGCTCTTTAGATATTTTTGTACGACCCTGCGCAATTAATTTTGGTGCCAAATAAACATTAAAAACATGTGTTTTCATGGATATATATCTATAAATAGAGATTTTTGCTAGAATCTAAAGAAGGAGAAAATCGCAGAAATTTCAGCTGGATTAAACTTTAACGAGGATGAATCATTTCTCACAAAATTAAGTTTTTTTCACATTTTCGTTCTTTTATTATTTGAAATTTTTATAATGACGTTATTTCGAAAAAAATATATTAACCTTTTTCCAAAAAAAAGTATTATATTACGTTTTATCTCATTTTGAGACCCATCGTTTTTTAATTTTTATTAAGATGTATTTTCAAAAAAATTTATAATGCCGTTATTTCAATTTTTATTATGAAGTTTTTTTCAAAAAAAATTATTTCAAATAGTCCATATTTTTTAAGAATTATTTTTTGGAAATTTTGTTAGATGTATAGACTATAGTATATACAGTTAAGTTAGTATTTACTATATTCTATAGACTTTTAAGTAAATTACTTTAGATTAATCTATACTTGAGTCTTGTAATGTCAAAAATCCTTGAAAGATATAATTTAAAAAAAATGCATTTAAAACTTAACTAAAAGAATTGCGTAGAAATTGTTACCTAAATTGTTCTTTAAAATCAAAATTATTATTCGATACATTTTTTCAAAAATCTGTTTCTACAGTAGGTATACGATTTCTACTACGGCTTTCGCTGGAAGGGTCAGTTAACCTTTAAAAAGCTACCTGATGATGAAGAGAAACTATCTGTGAAACAAGCTATGAAAAAACCTCATGTTCAATAAAAATTAACTAAAAACCTGTAGTTCAGAATTATAAAAAATGTCCGAGTGGGGAATTCTCGCAATTACAGTCGGAGCTGGGTGCTTCTTTTTGGGGAAAAGTAAGAAAGTTGGCGAAGTTGAAAAGGCAGCAAAAGCAGTGAAAATGAACGGAGGAAATTTTTCTTTAAATATCAGCAAAATTTTACAAAGTCATGAATATGCGGGAGGCTTCAAGGAAGGATTTTAAAATAGTTGTTTCAATATATAAAATTTTTTGGCTTCTTTTGAGTAGACAATTTTTGAAATACTACAGTATTTGGATACTTTTTTCATGCAAATAACCAAAAATGCGTACTTTCAAGTTAAGAAATGCACTCAGCCATTTTTCTCGAGGATAATATCAGATATGACCAAAAACTTTTTGTAATGTGTAGCCAACTAAATTAATTTTCTTAATGTTTCAAAAAACCGGTTGTTCATATCTGGTATGGTTTTCAAGAAAATCGCCCGAGTACAGTGGGTGGTATTAAAAGCGTAAGTAAAATTTAATGATCAAAACTGTATTCTCACAATAAAAATTATTGTTTTGAGATTTTATTTTTTGCGTGAAATAAAAATACCAAGGCGTTTTTCATTAAAAATGATTCTCAAAAAAATATTACAAAAAGTTACAAATTTCTTAAAATTTTATTTTGAACTTTAAAAATTTATGAAATCCATTATAAGGACAAAATGGATAAATCAGAAGCGCTGAAAATTCTAGGATGTAGCCTAGATGCAGATGACAAGACGGTTAACAAAGCCTACAGAAATTTAATGATTGCGAATCATCCAGACAAGGGTGGATCCCCATTCGTGTCTACAAAAATAAATGAAGCTAAAGATCTTCTTTCTGGAAAAAATCAAGGAAGTGTTTTTGGCAAGGACGGTTAGAAAAAAAAAAAAGAGAAAATGTCCCTTTATATTTATTGGAAATAACACTGTTGATTTTATGCTGAAAATTTGAAAAAATGCGGTAGCTTTGCTATAATTGAGGGAAATTTTATCAGATGAGGATTGCCTTTATTTTTTTGACAGTAAAATTCAGTTGAGCCTCATTTCACCGGTAAATTCAATGATCGAAGTGGCATATGTTCCGAGAGAACTAGACGATATAACAAAGGTCCGTTTTTTAGATAGATCAAAACGGCGTTTGAGGTCAGGCCAAATTGGCATATTCGATCTTTCTGAAATTTTAGGTCATAATAAAACTTTTCATTTTACGTTGCGCTGCAGAGCCGGTTTTTTTCAATTTCCGGTTTTTACCGGACATTTGCCTAAAATTTGCTTTAAAGTGAATGTACCAGTACCAAACTATCTTTTTTATGTGACTCATCTAAAAAAAATCAGACCAAACGTTATTTTGCATATGTTATATATAAAACTTTGGCAATAATTATACATGGAAAATAATTTTAAAAACATTGACCCTCACTTAGGTGGTCCTAAAAAAGAGTACTCACCGGCAATTTAAATTCACTGATAGTAGAAATAAATCAAAATTATAACGGAAAATCATTTTCGATTTTTCTGCATCATTAGTTATCATGGGAATTTCAACTTTATGTTCAGATTCAATTTAAAGTTAAAATTCCCATGATAATATAAGTGTGTCTTTTTTTTCTCAAGAGATTTTCATTTTTTTGTATTTTATCATAACATCGGCGAGCTAGAGTTATAACACCTTGTTTTTATAAATTTTTTCATTTAATATAATAATCCGTTTAAATGAAAATTATTGATAAAATCGAAAGTTTCAATTTCTCATACTTTTTGTATTTAGTTAGGACTGAAGGTGAACCAAAAAATTCAGAAAAATCTTGCAGCTTTCCAAATTTCAGATATAGCCTATATCATATCAATAACGGGGGCTCCTGGTCACTTTTACTAGTTTTTAAGCCAACTTTTTTTATTTAATTCAGCTTTTCAAAAAAACTCATCCGATAACTTCTTAGATAGCTCAAACAGCACATATATCTTGTGAAAAAAAAATTAGTTCATCGGGTCAATTTATTTTATCTTTTTTCTAGATTACTGAAATTGTTAAATTACTAGTTTTTCTTAAAAAATTGGTAACAATCGTCGGATTCGGACCAATTTTTTAATTCAATTATTGACCAGATATTTGTGCTCTGTTGAAGCTATCTAGGATTCAATCGGATGAGTCGTTAGCAAACGCTGAATTAAATAACAATTTTGGCAAAATCTGCAGTAAAAAAGGACCAGGAGCCCCCGTAATCGATATCGGTATATAGGTATCTTTCGCATCGGGTTTTTTTCAATTTGGATTTTTTTTGAAAATGTTTTTTTGCGTTTTTATGCAATTTTAAAATTATGATAAAAATCGCTGTGAAAGATAACACCACAAAAATTTAATTCTGAAAAAATCGTTTTGACTTATTTTTTTAAAGGACAGATCTACCTGTCGAATTTTGACTCTGGTAATTGTCTAGCAAACTTTGCTGAAAACTCTGGTCTTATATTTCAAAAAACTAATTTTTTACAAATTCTCAAATCCTCAATCTAGAGTATAAGTATATTTATAAGTCTAGTTAGAGTATCTTTGGTTGACAAAATTTTTGGTGGGTTTTTAATGTCTATCTTTTTCTATCAGATTAGCGTAAATCACCAGTACAAGTAAAATCCAAATTTACGAAATATTTCATTTTTTATTTTTGCATCGAACCCGGTTGATTTATCAACCATTTTTATCAATTTCACTTGGTCAAAATGTTTTGCTGCCGAGAGGTGTAAAAATGCTGAATTGTAAAAAACGCATAAAAACAGATATAAATTTATTTTTTACTGGAAAATAACCGATTTTGAAAAGAAAAATGCAATCTTTATATTTTGAACTTTAGGCCAGATGGCTAATTTCGTTATTTGTCGAACAACTTTAATTTTTGTCTATTTTTGCTATGGGTGGTCTATTTATGGCATAAACAATAATCTGAATTAAGTATTTTCGGAAAGTTTTTTTAATTATTAGACTTTCCTCCTTGTACGCACTTTTTCTAGCAAAAGATAGGAGAAAAAAAAGTGAACCAAAAATGTAAATTCCCTCAATCATAGCTATCCTATTTTTCCTTTTATTAATATTCATATGCCAATTTTTTGTCTCTTCAGATGAGGTGAATTGATGGATGACGTGGGCACTGTTGTAAAGGCTATTCACGACTATTCGTACGATGCAGAGCAAAAAGACGGGACAAAGAGACATGTTCGATTTCGACGCGGAGATAGGTTTCTGCTACTTAAAAAGTCAAATATTGAATGGTGGGATGTGATACAGTATGATCAGGATCCGGGGGTCAAACATTTTTATATTCCTGCAAAATATGTAGAGCAGTTGGATTACTCGGTCAACGAATCGAATCATCCGGGTAAGAAATTAAATTCATAATTGCATGAAAAACGCGAAAAAAATTCAATTTTTTATTACCAAATTTTTTTGACATTCAAGTGCTCAAAAAACGATTATAGAAACAGAAAAAATATTCAAGTTTTTTGTTATTTTAAAAAAAGCGCGATTTTGTTTAAATAATTGTTTTTTTTGAGAAATCATTGAGCTATCATCATATAAATTATAGTTAGGGTGCGCAAGGGAAAGCCAAAATCTGAAATTAACCAATGGCATTCCGCGGACAAGAGTCATCGAAAATAATTGTTTCCCGCCATCTGGTGACCAGAAAAGCCGTTTAGAAATTTCGAGTGTTCGATATCGAATATACATTATTTTATCACTGAAAATTCTTGACGCCGACAAGTAAATACTGTTAAACACATTTTCAAAAGCAAATTAGGTCAAAATTCGGGAGTTTGAAAATTTCCAATATTGGGACCAGTTTTTTTATATTTTTTTTTAAATTTTACCCAAGACCCTGTTTTTGTTATAAGTTAAAAGCTCTTGTCTAATAGACGAAAATTCTACCTTGCGCAGCCCTAGTCACAGTGTATGAAGCAAAATAATAATAGACTTGAAATTGCCTGTTTGATCTTATTATTCATGATTCAGTAATTGTCATTTTAAAGCTCGAGAAATACGGATAGCAAAAAATATCTTAAAAAAAAAATATTTTTTATAGATTTGAACTTAACTGATTGTATACTCTAGTAAAATATTTTTTCTCTAAAATCATTGAAAATTCATCAACTTTTTTGATCAGAATTTCTTAATCTCAAAATATGTTTGAATAAAATTTTTCTTCAGATTTTCAGCACCGAGTGCACAAACTTCGAAAAAAAGATCGCAAAGCGGAAAAACGTAAAAGTCTTTCTACCTTCGATGATGGCTCGACACTGTATAATGGGCAAATGACTAAAGAGCTTGCAGCACTTTCGGGATCAATAGATACCACAAACTCTACAATTAATGACAGTCTTAATAATCTAGAAACTCAGTTAGAACAATTGCATAGAGACCATTTACAGGTAAAAATGATATGATACACTTTTATGAACATGGGATCAAATTACAAAATAGCCTAACAAGACGTTGTACGGTCTACTAAAGTCCGTACAGTCATACACCTCCAACTGGAACACCTTAATTTTGAATTTGCGCCTAATCTAAAAGTCTTTTGCAGACAATTTTTGAGTTGAAAGAAAGATAGCGCTTTGAATTCTGGTTTTTGATCAAACTTACAAAAAGTCTATTCATAGCCGCTTCAGATTGAGCGCAAAGATTCAATTAAGGTGTTTCCAGTGTATATCTTTTGATCGAAAATAGATGTTCACTTGGTTTTACTTTTATTAAATTCAAATAGGCTTGTTAAAAAATGTCAACATTTACGAATTTAAAATAAAAAATTTCTTGAAAATTTCGAAAAAAAATTTGTGAACCGTCAGACATTCTTATTTTTTATCTTGTTTCTGAGTAGATCGAAAACGGAGAGTTCAAAATCTTTATCAAAAATGTTATTTGACTTTCTGAAGGTATGTGACATACGAATCATATGATATGATGTCACATATCGATAACGATTCCCGAGTCAACAAAAAATCTTCCATATTTTAAGGATTTTTTTGGACTCGGGGTCGTAATCTACATATGTTCTTTTTTAAAATGACGTTTTTCATTACCATACCCTACATACCTATTAAAAATGAGGTAAAAAATTGCAAAAAAGCTTATAAATAATTAATATCTATCACGCTCTAGCAAAAATATTTTCGATATTATTATTATTTTTTGTCGAGGTTTTAGAAAATTTATTTCATAATATGACACCAATGATGGCAATAATATGACACTAATTGACCAAGCGGACAAAACGAGCGGACAAACTACGCTTTCTGATAATCTGAATAACGTATATACGTTTTGCATATGCAAAATCCACAGTATAATAAATCGGTATAATTTTGTTCTACTGTTTTATTTTAGCCGCCTATGGAAAATAGTAAGAAAAATTACGGAATAAAAGTTGGCCTTGCTGGTTCTAGAGAAGATCTCACCGAAGCTTTTCCTGGACCTCCAGGCGTACCTGATCGCAGCACAAAGCCACACCTCTCTAGAAATGACCTCGATGGATATGATCCTTCGATAAGAACAATCACACCAGAACCCTCTATAAGACCTGTACGAACTCCTGAACCTTACCCATACGATAATTTTGATGAAAATATGGAACATGTGAGTTAATTGTATTTTGGTACTTTTTTTATTTCAACTAACCCTTTCGTCGATATAAAAAATCGAATTTATAAAATTCGAATATTAAAAAGAAACGAACATAAAAAATATAAGTTTCCGGTTGGTTTTACAAAGAAAAAATGTGGACCTACCGAGATTCGAACCCGCGAAAATTACATTTCGGTTTATATCTGGTCAACCAGATATCTGTCCCGGTATAATATCGAGTAACGTTATTTCCATTCAAATACCAACTTAAAATTTTTAATGCAGATTTTTTTTAATTAGATACACCGGTTCACCGGATATAAACAAAAATATAATTTTTGCGGGTTCAAATCTTGATAGGCCCACAATTTTTTTTCTTGAAACCAACTTTTATTAAAATATGTATAATTATATTAAAATATGTATAACAAATGTATGTTGATTTCTTTTTATTTTCGTTCACCTCTGTTTATGTACAACTTCATTTAAATGTAAGTAAACTTATATTTTCCACATATATCGAAAAAATTACTCGGGTTAGGGTAGCTGTTTTTTAAAGGACACAAGAAAATATTTTGAAGAAGTCGGAGCTCAGACATGGTATCATCAAACGATTTCTTGTATCGTGTACCTGACCGAAATTCAAACCACAGATTTTTTTGCGTTTTCTCCAGTCAACCGGTATACCGGTAATTGTCGTTCTAAACCGGGCGAAGGGCTTTTCAACGTTATTTTTAGAGCGCTTTACAGGCGAATATTCAGTTATATCGATATTTATTATGACTGAAGTGAACCTAAGAAATCTTATGGTCACATTTGTTTTTTTCAAAGCAATCTCGAAAAAAATTTAGAATTTTCAAAATTCTCTGAAAACCGCTATCACCGGTTGAGAACGACAATTACCGGTGAACCAGTTACTGGATAAAACTCAAAAAGAATTTGTCGTTTGAATTTTGGTCAGGTACACGATGGAAAAATCGTTTGATGATACCATATCAATTACGGAACTTCCTGGTCGTTTTTTACTAGATTTTTAGCCAAAATTTGTATTTAATTCCGCATTTGGAAACAACTCATACTATTTCATTCGTGGATAACTCAAACTGAGCACAAATATCCTGTGAATAATAAAATAAAAAAATTGGTCCGAATCCGACCATCGCTTCCTATTTTTTGAAGAAAAACTAATAACTAAATAATTTCAGTAATCTTAAAAAAAACAAAGAAAAAATAATCTGTTAGACCAATTTGTTTTTATTTAAATCGGATGAGTTGTTTGCAAACGCCAAATTATTGTAAAAAATTGGCTAAAAATCTAGTAAATAACGACCAGGAAGTCCCGTAATAGATATCAGAGCTTTGACTTCTTCAAAATATTTTCTTGTGTCCTTTAAAAAAACAGCTACCATTAATGATAATAATTAATTTGGTATCTTTCTAACTTTATATTTTTAACTTAATAAATTAGTTTTTTCCTTACCAAAGAATAATCTTTGATATGCAGTTTATTTTTGCAAATTTAATATGGCACGACCATTGATCCTTAAAATTCCCATTTTTGAAACATTTCAGAATTTTTAATATTGTATTTTTGAAGGTATTACTGTATTAGTAATACAGAATAATACATTCAGCTTCCAACATAACAGCAAATTCTTTCGATATTTTTCTAGTTGGGTTCTAATTTGGGTTTTTGGCAAAAAGGGGTTTACTTTTGGTAAAAGGGGCTTACCCTAATGCCATTTTCATCCAAGAGACAAAGGTTAACTCCAAGACAAATTTTTTTTGGATTTTTTACTGGATGTCCGGTTGTACCGGAAATTGACCGGTCAAATTTTAAAAAGTCGGTTTTTAGAACACCACAGTGGTAACCACACATCCTTCGAAGCCATTTTTTGGCATTAACCACAACTTTTTGTGCCAAACTTTTTTCCATTAAATGAGACCTAACAAATGAATAAAATATTCAATCTTAAAAAATCAATTTTTTTCCAAATTTAAAAAACGATTTTAGCGCTCAAAATCTCCAAGCATTGCGGATCAGGCTTCGGCGGTTGCTCGAACGCGTGGCCGTGGCGTTGGTGGTGGAATGTCTATATCAAGTAATACAAAACAACGAATAGCACATGCACCTCCAGCTATAAAACCAAGGCGATCATCAGATAGTTCTCCAAAAAGCAAAACACTGCCACTCAATAATAATCTTTCTAAGGAAAACGCGATAATACTCCTTGAAATTTGAAATATTTGTTTTATTTTTGAATATATTTTTCAAATACAAATTTGTTGCCTGAAAGACAATTTACTTGAGCCAATTCTGAAAGTTTAAATCAGTTTAACAAAAAAAAGTTAATAAATTTTATTCCTGGAATTTTTTAACACTTAAATGGCAGTTAAAATATTGGTTTAGGCATGAGTACAGGATACGCAAGAAACTTTATTATGTACAAATAAAATCCCTTAAATTTCGCACATATGCTAAAACAAAATTATCAAAAAGAGGTTTAAAATAACAAAATCAAAAAGTCAAAAAAATTATTTTGGGAATTTTTTAACCGGTTAAATTGGCAGTAAAAAATACCGGTTTAGGCATGAGATACATGTGCGAAAAACAAAATAATCAAAAACATGTTTTTGGCTACGAATTTTTGTTCAAAATGACCAAAATTTTTGAACGTTTTACTTTTCGAAATTGTTTTTGGAAATGTAGCAAATTTCCATGTGAGTACGGCCATTATCAATATTAACTAATTTTTACGCTATCAATCGAAGGTGATGCTGAGAACGAGGGTTTCAGCATAATTTTTGACCACTAGAGGGCCTCGGAGTCGTTTTTCGGTTGTTATAGACGTAACGTAAAATAATGTTCTAAGGTTTTAGTTTGATCTCACCTGACCAATAATGTGATGAACTTTACTTAATTTCTATTTTATCTCTGAAACATTTTGCTCATAAACAGGAAACGTTCGAGATCAATATTATTTTGGGTTAGACGATACAAATGGGAAGCAATTAATTAAATATTTTCTACTTTAAAATGAGAAAAAAGTATTTTTGACATGAAAAAATCAAAATCTTTCGGGAATATGTCGAAAAGTGCAGAAAGGAGCCCGCCTGTTTTAATGGGGAAGACGTTTTCCGCGTCTTTTTTTGAAGAGTTGAATAGCTCATTAAAGGTGAACATTTTATAAAAATTAAATTACAAAAAAACACTAGATTTTACGGTTTGAGAAACCAGCATTTTTCAATTTTTATTTGTTCGTTTGTTATGTAGTTTAAAATAATCAATACGAAAGATACCTTTTCAATAAATTGAACTAAAACCATCAAAGTTTCTTGAAATTTTTTTTAATTAATGGTGAATCTATCTTACGCGTCGATTTTTTTTAAATTGCATAAAAAATTTCAAATTTATTTCCCTTTTCAACAGAAAAAATTTAAAAGTACGATTGCAATTTAAAGTGGCGATTCCTTAATTTATAAATTATAAAATTTTCAGAGTCCCGGAACTCCAATCCCTCAACCCAGGACTAAACTGCCAAAAACTGTGATTCCTCGGGCACCTTCACCCTCAGTTAAACAGAAAAAGCCGAAAAAATCTAAGCTTATTAAATCAAAACCCACGGAATTTTTACTAACAAAAAGTGGCATTCCTGAAAACTACCGTAATTTGCGTCCATCTGATGTAAATAGTAATTATGGTTCTATTATCGCGAATTTAAAGACGGTTCATCAAAGAAATTGGTCGACTTGTTCCGAGCCTGAATATGCTGAACCNCCAGATATTTCAGCTAATGAATTTCACGAGCGAAATAATTCTTATAATTGTGATGAAAGTGAACTTACGGCAAGCGGATGGGAAAGACAAATGAGCTCGGAAGGAAAAAAGGTTACGTTTTGTATTTGTTTTAACTCGACGACGAACGAGTTCAATCAAGCCCCGGCGCATATTGGGCTAATGTTTATCCCAGCTTTAATACGTTTTCTAAATTGGCTTTTATCAAAAATGAGTGAAAACTCCCAAAATTTTTTGCTGTTCGCTGATTCAACGATAAGATTTCCCTGCAAATTCAGGTCGACCAAAAAAATAAGAATGGCCTGTGTTTTATAATTTTTTCCCCGTTTTTATGCAATTTTGAAAATAAAAAATACATTCCCATGCTTCAGTCATTTGACTTTCAACAGACAACCCGGACGGACAGGGTCGGGCCAAAATTTTGGCCGACCGACTTTAAACGGACAGCCCTGCAAAGGAAAATTTCTTCAAATGAAGTTAATTTATTGAAACTATCCTGAAATTGTGAAATAAATGTTAGAAACTACCATTTATTTGCTAAAAATTGTTTTTTGTTTATTTTTTATTATTTTCACGGTTAAAAAGGGGGTAAATATTTCTGCCAATGACTTTAAAAAGACAGCCCGGAGAAGAAAAATTTGCCAAGAATTTCAACGGACAGGGTAACGTTTTCTACCTGCCCGTTTAAAGTCATAGCATTGTTAAAATACCTTGATCTAACTATTCATCTAGGTCTGGTATAGCAAAAAATTGCACCAGGAATGGATTGAAATTTTCGACGATCAAACTGGACAGACAAATTATTATAATGAAGATCTAAACAAATACGAACCATACCTCCCAAATACAAATAATGAACCAACAGAAGACGTCAAACTTGTAACAAAAGAAGGCACCATTTTCTGGGGGAAATACGAGGCAAATAAAAAGGTCAGTTAAAAAGTATTTAAAGCTTTCTTTTTCACAATTTAAACCCCATCTGCGGACGACGTTTCATTACTATCATGTGCATCTGTATTTTGAAACGCAAATTCAATTTTCGATGAATAATCTCAATTTATTACATTTTAAGATAAATTGTTATGGTGATTACTCTAACCATTTATTTCGAAAAAACGGTGTTTTCGAAACCTAGAAGTGAAAATTAGAAAAAAGTTCATATGTGAACTAGCCCTTCCCTGAGATTATATGCATTACCTCAAAGTATTTTCTAGGCGATCTGAGAACGTTCGTTTTCAACTGATTACAACTGCTTTAATTTAATTGCATCTTAATTAAAGAGAACAAATGAGCAAATAGTATGTTTAACTGCATAGTTGAAATAGATGCATCCAAATGATACATTTCTGGTCTGTTGAGCAAGTACTCAATGTCACCGAAACCCTTAAAATTGAAAATGAGGGGAATTTTTTAGGGTTCTGGTTCGATAATCACCTGCCCAAATAATAATTCCCACAACTTTTTTGTTCTCACTGAGAACTTCTCAGTGTTTGAAAACACAGTGGCGCAGATGATAGAAACCATTTTATAAGATTGTTTCAACAAATTGCAATTTTTAACGATTAATAATTTAGATCTCAAAACTGACAGAAAACTGGGGAATGATTGTTGGAAATTCTCTTCATATTTATAAAAAATCTCCCGAACGCAAAGTTGGTGGTCAAGTTTTGTTCAAAGAAGAACCTTTGATGGCTCTAGATTTATCAAAAGTTAGCTTGAAGCATAATTCTGACAGGTAAATTTTACCATCAAAATTTTTGGTAAATATAATTTTTGACTGTTTTTTTTTAAATGCCTTATTTTGCTATGAAAAAGTGCGTAGGCAGAAATCAGCAATACAACTAAAATAAAAAGTTACGAAATGATTCATTTAACGATTATTTCTTTATCTTTGAATATAAACCGCTTATTTTATATTTTCAAAATTACTCGACATGTTTACCATCAAATTTTTTTGGATTTTTGAATCATGTTTCTGGGAAATTATCTAACGCCCAAATAATAGAAAACATTCGAGTGTGAATGTTCAGGCACCTACGCACCATAATCTTTTATTTAAGAGCGGCCAATAACAGGCGCGGATCAACAATTAGGGGACGATAAATTAAAAAAAAATTATTACAAATGTAAACTACAATTGCAGTCAATAATTTTTTCATTTATAGATATAAACGAGATGACCCTGTATTTGAAATTCATGATCTAATCCGAAACCGCGGTGCAGTTGCTAAAAATACCAATGATTGGTTTAACCATCTATCAAGAAAGTCTGAAGAATTAAGTGGAAAAAATTACAAAAAACACTCTAAAAAATATAAGCAAAAATCGATGAGAGTCAAGAACGTCGTGAAAATTTCGAGTAAAGAAGTAATAAATGAACTTCAAAAAATTGAAACTGTCAAGAGGACAAAATCGAAGAAGGATCAAAAGGATTCTAAAGAAAATACTTGGGGCACTTGGTTCAAGAAAAGACCCTCGAAACATGATCTTGCGAAAAGAGGAATTCTTAAAGGCAGTTATTTTGGTACAGATCTAACTGAAGTCTTAAAAAACGAAAAGGTAATTATTTATAACCGGATTATTTGTAGTATACAGGGGGGGAGCAATATTGTCGAAAGTTTTTTGTCCAAAAATTTCGGACATATTGGCAAATTCGGCAATATTGGGTACCCCTTTTGTACTGGGGGCCTATATAACGGGAATTTTTTTGCCAAAAAATTTCGGACATATGGCAAATTCGAGATATTCCCTCCCTCCCTGTATAAAATTGTAAGTTGTGTTTTTAAATGGATGTATTTTGCTATGCAAAGTGCGTAGGCAGAGGCTGCAGGAAAAGTAAAATATTAATTTACGGAATGTTTTATTTTTATTTTCAGATAATGCTTTAGCATTAAAACTGTTGGTTTATGTTTTCAAAATCAGCTTCGACAATTTTCGATTTTTTCACATTTTTCATATGATTATTATATAAAATATAGGCGAAAATTTTGTGTTGAGTTTTAAGAAAAAAATGTGAATTTGACGATAAAATTGAACATATACATTTATACATGTATGTAGAAAATTTTTGTGCTCACTTTAAAATTTTGAAAATCCACCAAAAGTTTTTTGTGTTAACTTGAACCTCAAAGTATACTTCAGTATTACATATTTTCTATGTTATAACTAAATAAATATTTAGCGGTCAGTCCCATCGTTTCTAATTTGGTGTGTTGAAAACATCGAATTAGATTTGAATCAAGATGGTATTTATCGTGTTGCAGCAAATCAATCGACAGTTCATTCACTTCGCTTGCAGGTTGACCAAGGAGTTGAACAAGAAAAATGGAAATACGGTGGAGATACTCATGTATTATGTGGTGCGCTAAAGGAAATGGTAAAACAAATTCCAGCATGTTAATACAGTTTGAAGACTATTAAAGAACGATATTTTTTGTGATTTTGGGGTCATATTACAAATTGTTTTTCAAAAAAAAATTTGACCCATAAATTATGGTAAAATTTATGTAACTTGTCTAGCTACTTGCCTTTGCGAAGCCGTTTCTGGATTTTTGATGATTTTCTATCGAGAAAACGCTAATTTCCGGTTGAAACATAAATCGAAATAACTGACTCTGCAATACAACCTTAACCGTAACGGACATTTGGGATCCCCAAACTGCACGTTTAAATGCATGCTACCACGACTTTTTGACCAAAACCCGTCCGACCAATCTGTCCGTTAAAACGCACTATACCAGTTCCGAACTATCTCACCGGAAAAAATTTAAAACCAACTACAGTAGAGAGCGATTAATACAGTAGAACGCGAACGAGTTTTAACTTTTGGTCATTTTTCTTCAAATAAATTATGAAAACTTGAAATGTGAGCGCTTTTTTAGTATGAAAAGATTTATTTTGTACTAAGATATGGTGAAATTCTTATTTTTATAACTTTTATAGCTTTTAGAAAGAAAAGCGTTTTTGAATTTAACAGGACAGAAAAAATTTCTGATTCGAAATGTAATAAAATCTTTCATAAATAAATTTAATTTGTAATATGACCCCCCCATTAAAATACTTGGTGTATAAATTATACAGTATAATTCATTTTTTAACCATTTGAAAGCTATTTTTCCGTGAACTTCCTCGACCATTAATAACCCCATCAACAAATCAGCAGTACGCTCGCTGGTGTCAAATTCCTTCTTTCTTCAATGACGACGAAGCGTTAATTCACGAATTAAAATTTCTAATCAAAGAATCTTTGGACGACGCGTCTCGCGCCTCAACCCACGTGCTTTTCGACCACTTTATGAAAGTAATGGAACACTCCTCACAAAACCGAATGGCCGCTCATAATTTGGCCGTGGTTTTTGGGCCGACTTTGATAGGGTCTCCAGATGGCGATGTTTCGTTTGCGAACGTTTTAATTCATAATAATATTGTTCAATCTCTACTTCACATTTATCCTAAGCTTCTCAAGCAAAATATCTTTTCGTAAGATATATTAAATATCTGTACATTAAAAATCAAAACAATAATAATAATGTGCCTTTAATTAATATTCAAGCAATTCATCAACTCTCGAAATAAGACAAAAAAACGTTTTGTAATTTTTTTGGCAAAAAAAGCAGTTGCAGAAATTCGATCAAAAAACCATGCTAAAGATATCGCTCACAAATTGTGAGATAAATTACTTTATTCTTCGACTTTTTTGGTATTTTCAGTGAAAATTAAGGAAAATGGAACTTCTAAGAAATTCCAAGATTTTCCCGTATTTTCGGAATATGATTTTTAGTCCTATTTGGCAAGTACTCTGTAGGGGTACTTTAACTAGTCACCCAAAACAGTTTTCTTGTTGGTAGGTTATCATTCAGGCGTCATTGTGTAATTTATCACCAGTGGTGTCATATTACAAAAATTTAGAAGTTATTTATTTTTTAATGATAATTTATGCGGGGCGACGGTGATAAAATTATACATAAGAATTTTGAAATTTCGCACAAAATATATTTTTAATAATAAAGTGGACTTTTAAAATTACTTTAACCCTAATTTATGGATATATCTTTTCAATGTTTGTCATGGTGGCTTTATAAGGACGCACATGTAATGGAAAACTTTGTCAAGTGTGTAATAAGTTATAACTTGTAAAATTTCGTTATTTTAGCAATATTTTCAAAATTACGAAGTATTACGTTATTTCTCAAATTGTGTTTTTTAGGGCGTTTTTGCCGGAAGTTTACCAGGTACGGTTGTTACAAGTTATTAGAACATGAATTTATGTCACAATTAGTAGAAATTACTCTCAATATTTATCTGTGAAAATTAAACGTTTTTAATGGATATTATGTTTTTCATCTGTTTCGTGAGTTTTTGAATAGTTAAGATATTATAAACCAGAGATTCCAAATAATTTTAATTACTTTTTCCCTCCAAATATTCGCTCTTAATTAATTATGGTTCTGACCGTATTCCTTGCTACGTTTTGGCGACGGCATTCTTTGCTTCCAATTTTACTCAGAAAGTATAGAGAAATTATTTAGCGCGTGAAATATTTTCATTCAAAAATTGGCGGCAAATGGTATCCCAACAAAATTATTAAAAATAATCTGTAATTTAAATTAAACCGAAAATTTAACATTGAAAATGATCGTTATGAACAATTAATTTTGTTGAATTATATCTGGGAAAATGTCTTGATGATTTTGAGAAATTATACCTCAAACTACAACACTGTTTGATCTCAACGGACGTAACTGTAAAATTATCAGGTTAAAAATTTCGATTAAAAAATTAGAAATTTTTTTCAACTGGAATATCTAGATGAAAACTTCAACATTTTTAATACATCCGATTAATAAGAAGTTGAGCCGATCGGACAAAACTTTTTCTCCAAAACCTGTACCGTTAAATTTTTTGTCACAAATCACAGTTAAATATTATGTTTGAAAATTCCAGTTTTCAAAATTTATTATTTTAGTAATTTCAATGTAAATAAAAATATGTTTTTGAGTTTCAAAATTTTTGAGAATCGATGAAAAAAAACATTTGAGTTGAAATTTTCGAAAATTTGCAAGTGTTAATTTCAACGCGAATGTTATTTTCCATTTGATTCTCATAATTTTTGAAACTAGAAAAAATATTTTAATTAACACTGAATTTCGCAAATAATAAATTTTGAAAAACAAATTCTGAAAAGTAAAATATAATCGTTTCAGTTTAGTTTTATTACGGAAGTGTTTTTTCGATCGTTTTAAAAATGAAGCCAGTCAAATCTAGATTTTCAAAAATTTGGAAAATAATTCTAAATTGCATAGATCTTTTTTCATGCAATTATATAAAAATGTAAAGTAGTTGCTTGAAGTTATCATTTCAAACAGATTTTTCAGACATTGTCCCTAATAATATCGATTCTGTAATACGACGATTAGTTTTTTGATATTTATATTTTCATTTCAGATTCCAAAAATGTTACATTCGGAACCGCCTGAGTATACCATTACGCCAATTACTCATGTGGACAATCCAGTGACCTTTCCTGGCGATCCCAGTAGTCTAAAAATTGTGACCTCTCCTTTTTTGCAGTCTGTTGGATTCGGATGGTTAGTTGAAACGGATAGAGAACACGAAAGAATGTTTGATCGACCTCTTATTGAAGAACTCGACATTGATTTGGCAGAAATTTGGTATAAAATAAGATGTGTATTACTTCCCCTACCTCAGGTACTTATTCATAATTCATTTTGCTGGTAAAAAATTCAAGGATGTGGGAGTCGATATTTGAGAGTTTTTAGCTTTGAGGATTTTTTTCAAATAAAATCGGGTTTAAACCTGAAGGGAGTCAACAATATTTAAGGGGGTGGCATAAACCCGGCATCCTGGAGTCAATATAACTTACGAAAATAGTAAGTCAGTATATTTTGTCATGCTTATTATAGTTAGCTGAACCGATTTAAATATTTTTCAGCTTCATAAAATTATTTTTATCCATTTTAGGAAAGATTTGAGTTCGAGTTTTCATCTTTGAAATCGTAAAAATTTGAAAAAAAATCGAAGCATTATGAAAATTTTCCGCATTTTTTGTCCAAA
>SCLH01000343.1:162911-183260 GCA_004367855.1 Oikopleura vanhoeffeni
AAAAAAAAGTTACCTGAGTAGGGTGGGTTCTATTAAAAAAAAGTTTCTGAACTTTAAAAATAATAATTCGTCTTAATAATGGGGAAAGACGACAATTTCAATATGGTTTCTTTTTTAGCAGCGACAGACTTGTTCGTGCCACCACAGACGAACCGTATGAGATATCACGAAACGGTTTTGTGCATCCAACTGGAAAGTAAAAAAGCTGAATGGAGAGAATTTTTTATGTATTACGGATTTACCGGTAACTAGATATCTATTACAGACATTTTCAGTATAAAATTTGAAAAAAACAAAATTGTGACTTGTTTTTTGTTTTAAAAATACATAAAAAATGTACAGTCGGTCGAAATCTTAGGACAAGGTAAGTTTTTAGACCACCCACTATGTGAAAACCGTTTCTTGATATCTACTTCAGTTTTTGCTAAAGAGGAGGGGGGTTTCTGACTGATTAAAAAATAAAAGTTTGGACCAACAGAGATTTCGAATTTCGAACCCACAAAAAATATCATTCCGGTTTATATTCGGTGAACCGGATTTCAAATAAAATAACAATTTGTTGGTGCTAAAAAAGTTACTTAATTAAGACTCTTGACATAAAATCATGTTTATAATTTGCATTTTTATTCGATGTACAATATATATACGGTATATCGAATACAATTGCATAGTATAAACATGATTTTATATAAAGAGTGATAATATACCATAAATATATTGTCCAGTATATAATATACGGTACATTTAAATTGAATAAAAATGCAAATTATAAACTTGACTTTTTACAAAGAACTTATAAAAATCGTCATAATTTCTCTCATTTTGATAAAGAATTATTCACTTTTAAAAGGTCAGAAAGTTTATAATGATTATCATGAAATCTATCATTCACTTCAGGTTTCACAGCCGATAGAATGAATCATCAAAAATTTAAGATTTTTCGACACTTTCGTTTGATACCCATATAATATGGAATACGCCATATAATATGGAATGGCCCATATAATATGGGCCATATTGGTTCATTTCCGTTCATCTAAAACTTTCGAATTTTGAAAATAATCTCCCATTTTTTATTGTTTTAAGGAGGTTAGGAAAGGTACTTTAAATCCGAGAAAACTATCCTGAATGATTGTTTGTCACCAACTTAAAACGAGGGAATGTTAATCCGCCTAAAAATAACCCGCCTAATTAATAATCAGCCTAATTTTCCTAATGCACGCCAGAAAACTCAATAATTCTAGAAAGTTTAGTCAAAAATTGACTTTTTTTAAATAAAAATTAGGCGGATTATTAATTCGGCGGATTAACGTTCCCTCGTTTTAAGTTGGTGACAAACAATCATTCAGGATAGTTTTCTCGGATTTAAAGTACCTTTCCTAACCTACGTTTTGGTCTCACGAGGTTACAGCGTAATATAATTCAATTTCAGTGGGGATACCAAAAACACGTCCTCCGTGATAATCCCGATTTCTGGGGTCCTCTTGTTGCTGTTATTATTTTCTGTATGGTGTCTGTTTGGGGTCAAAGTCATGTGGTGGCTTGGATTTGTACTATTTGGTTTAGCGGATCGGCTCTTATATTTGCACTGGCTAGGGTGCTCGGTGGAGACGTGACCTACGCACAATGTCTAGGGGTGATTGGATACAGTTTATTGCCTCTGACAGCAGGTGATTACAATTATTTATATCTTGGAAATTACAGTGAGATGAATTTATCAGGACGCACCGATTTCGTCGGTGTGTACTGGTGAAGTACGTAACAAACTTTTCGAAAAAAAGTGCGTCCTAAGAAAAAAATATTTTATTTTTAACGCAGGTTTATTTGAACTGTAAGAAGCTGAGATCAAATTAAAAAAAAACTAAGCCGGACAATTTTATCGAAAATTTATGTATTATTCAAAACTGAAATAAGGGAAATGATATAAATCGAGGGAGGAGGTTTTGATAAAGTTTTCCAAAACGAGTAAATTTGGCGCCCGAGAGCAATCCAGAAAAAATCTGATCCGAACCATTTTTTGTAAATTTAAAATAAATTTGACGATGAAATTTTCAGTATTATTCAATAAAAAACCAGTGAAGAGTAGAGAAACCGCGTGTTCTCAGTAATTTTTATCTAGCGCCCAGAACTTACAAATTTAAAATGTCCAGTTAAATAACAGTGGTTGATCTTGCAATTATTTTTTTCAGTTTCCGTACAATCTTGCCCCAGAGTCAAAATATGTGAAACAGTCGCCTTGCCTACCTATTGAATAAATCGCTGTTTAGGTTGAATTATAGCAGCCAAATTTATCAAAAGCAATAATTCAGGGCGGTATTATTTATAATTTACACTTTTTCATACAGTAGTTTTTTATTGCGTTTTTATTACGTTTTTCTTAGAAAATACTACATCTCTATCAAATAAACTAGTTGTTAAAAAGGGAAAAAAGTTTCTTGGCCCAAGCTAGTATTATATTGGGTATAAAACATATTTTTTATTCAGTGGACCTTAAATATGGTTATTTAATAATCCTCTAATAACACATGGTACAACTAGTAGGTTATCCAGTCTTGGCAAAATAAAGTACTTCAAATAAAGTATAAATTATCAAAAAAAGAGGAGCTTATATGAACATTTTTGAAAACTTATCGCCAAAAATATCTTTATCAAGAGGACCCACACTTTTTTAACTTACATAACTTTTTTATAAACAGAAAGAGAAAAATATAATAAGCTATTTGTAAGTTATTTTTAATCATTGTTAAACGGGTTTCGTGTATCTAGGTAAAATCTAGTTATAACCATAAACATTTAGAGACGCCTTATTTTATTATTTTATCGTTTCTCAAAACAGGATTTTCGCAGCTTTTTACGCCTGTAATGGTTTAAAGGGGGGAATTTTTACGATAAACCTTAGGTACTCGTTCAAGTCTGGGCTAAAGGAACACCGTATATATGGACGCAAAACGACAAGAAAATTTTGGCCTATGTTTTGGGCCATTTTCCGAAAAACGTTGCTTTCGAATATATGGACAAAAAACACTATTAACATTGTAGTTAGCGGGGAAAATTGACGGAATAATGACCTAAATAATGGTAGTGAATATTTTTTTTTGATTTTTTTTATTTTCGTTTCTGTGCTATTGTAATGCCTGGAATATGAAGCGCCGTTGTAGCCAATTTATCAAAAAAGATCGTGTAATTTTCTCCCTGATTCGTGTTTGCTGGATGGTGAAAAATTTAATTAAGGAACAGGATTTTCGTATGACATATGAACATGATGCCGTAGGTAGCTATTTTTTAAAGGAACCCACCCTCTGTGAGCGCTTAATAACTCGGAAGTCATACTAAGAATAATAGACCCCACCCGAACGGGTTTCTTTATGCGTGTAGCCAAGTAAATTTGTGACAATGGAAAAATTTCAGTTTCTTTTTCAAGGTCAATCGGTTCACGCCGGTAATTGACGGTCGAAACCGGTAAAATCGGTTTATACCAGAATCCACCACAAGAAAGTTTTGGGAAAGTATACTTTTTAGGAATTTTTTTCAAGAAAATTTTTTCTGGGCAATAATATTTTGATATTTTGACACCACCTAGGGGGTTCAAATATACACTTTTTCAACAATCTTTTTTTAACAAATATGAGTTTTAATATGCATATACTTCCTGGCGGTAGTTTCCATAGAGAAACTTTTTTGACAACACCATGTTTTTTGATATTTGAACCACCTACGTGGTCAAATAACACTTTTTTCTATATTGATAACAAATAGTGTGTTTTTACATGGAAAATATTCTTTCTTGTGGTAGTTTTTCAAGATAAATTGTTTGAACAATAATGTGTTTGGATATTTGACACCACTTAGGGGATCAAATTACCTTTTTCCAATATATATTAAAAACACATGGGTTTAATATTGGCAATATACTTCCTGTGGTAGTTCTTCCTAGAGGAAATTTCTTGGACAATGATGCTTTCTTTATATTTGACACCACTTCTAGGGGGGCAAATTACACCTTTTTCTCAATCAGTGTATAACTAAATCATTGGTTATAAATTGGCAATATCACTTTTCTGGAGAAGTTTCACGAGCAATTTGAATGACAAGTATCTCTATTTGCCATTTGACAGTTCCGCAGAGGGCAAATTACACAATTTATTGCAATATTTTTTGACATTTTAACACCGTTTGAGAACAGTGATAAAATACTTTTTAGATTTGGAGGCAGAATAGTGTATTTTTTTTTAATTCAAGCGAAAAATATTTTAGTAAATGTGATAAAATGATAATAATTCATGCGGATATAAATGGTTTGGCAATCCAGGTATATACTTTTTGCGTCTTGGCCGGTGATGGACCAAATTATGATCCTTCCGTCGAGGGGGATGGCATACACGAAAATATACACTTCATTTTCTAAATTTTAATCATGAAAGTTTTTTTATTCTTTCCCTGGTCATGACTAGAGTTCTCCGGCTCAGAATTTTGGAAATTTTTCAACTGTTTTTTGCATAATATTCACAAAAGTGGTGAAGGTAGCAGGAAAAGTGGTAATTGACCCCTAAGACGCCTGTTCAAATTCAAATACTGCCCCAAACATTTTTTCTCTTAAATAACGTACCCCCAAAAAAGGTATATTTTGCCATATAATAACATGCATCAGAAGCTTAATATACAAAAAAAGTGTTATGGTGACACCCCAACGTCAAAGTAAAGTACCCAATAAAATCCTCAACACTGACACACATAACATATCATTTCTTAATAAGGATTTTACATTTTGTCAGGGGAATCCAAGAGGCTTTTTCTTAGACCAATCTAGAAGCTGTACATAACACTACAAAGCTGTTTTGGCCCCATGTCTATAAGAAATCTCTGTAGAAGGTCGTTAGAACAATATATCCCTTTTAGAGACAAACTAGTTCATTTGCAACATACTTTAATATGGACACAATAACGTGCTCACTTTGACCCAGCAAACCTTTGAATTGTGCAAGTTTATACTTCTAGCGTGAGGTACATAAAAGTGTGAATTTGACAACCACATGTCCAGTTGTCAAATGACTTGGTGCATGTAACAGAACATTCATTTGCAGTCAAACCCAAAAAAATGTTGACAATATTAAAATTAAAATGATAGAAACTGAGAAATAAAAATCGAAAAATTATGAGAAAGATACGTAGTGGTAGTATAGGGGGAACCATATGTTCCTCACTCTCCCCTATTCAGTACTAAAAAATACACCCAACCTCGGCCGAAGCCGATATCAAGCGGAATTAATATTCGTATAAATTAAAAAAGACCATTGAGCTCCAAATCTTGCCGAGTGCCGAAAGAAGGGGATTTTGTTTTATTATAAAATTTTAGAAAATCAGCTCCGAATCGGCCGAAGGCCGATAGAAGAAGATTTTATGTTTTTCTTTATTAAATTTTGAAGAAATTTTTCAGAAATTGGATAATTTAATAAAAATCTTTTGCTCAAAATATTAGAGGAATTTGTCAAAGTCGAAAAGTATTGATAATTTTCATTAAAATTTAACACAGAGTTTTAAGCATTTTTTTTAAAATTTTTAACATTTTTAAATTTGCAATTTTTTTAACAATTGATAATATTTTTTCAAAATTTTTAACATTTTTCCTAACAAGTTCTGCAAATTTTTCTTAACAATTGATAACTTTTCCTTTACAAATTTGTTTTTTTTAAATTTTGAAGATTTGTTACAAATTTGAATTCTTCATCATGGGACAATTTTTAGATTTATTTAAACAAAAATTTTTTAATAATTTTTTATATTGCGAATATTTTAATATTTCTTATGAAAAATTTGTCAAATATTTAATAGAAATTTGTCAGATCTTTTCAAGAGATTGCTGTCAATTTTTTTTTTGGAATAAAAGAAAATTTATATACTTTTCAAAAACATTTTAAAATTTTTAGTAAAATATACGATATTTCTAAAGTATTCTGAAAAAATTATCCAATTTTGAAGAAAAAGTTTCTAAATTATAACAATTTTCTAACTTCAAATTTAAAAAAAATAAAATTTTTTACATACTTTTTAATAAAATCGCTAAACAAAAATATAGATATTTTTGTCTATTAATTTTTTAAATAAAATATTTAGAAAAAATTTTCAATTTTTATTTTAATTTTGAACAAAATTGTCACAATCTCGGAATGAAATTTTCGGATTTTTTATTTTTCAAAAAAAATTTGCTAATAAGATTTTTTGATTTCGAAAATCTTAAAACAAAATTTTATTTCAGTTTTAAATTGGGAAATATTTTTCCCTCTTCTTAGCTTGATAATTTAAAAGCCTAAGAAATTTTTGAAAATTTTAAAAACATGAGAAATCTCAAATCCCGACAAAAATTTGTTAAATTTCCTTAGCCTTTAAATTATGAAGCTTGAAACAAAATTGTCTGAATTTCTAAATTAGCTATTAACAAAAATTGGTTATCTTATCACGGCCCTTCTACCCAGTTTCGGAATTTTATCATTTTTGATTTCGCAGAATTTTCTTTACCAAAAGGAACAATAATTAAACACTGCTTTTTTATCGTAAAATTGACCGCAAAGTGGAACCGTTAAAAAAAATACTGTTTAGCTTTTTAGCTCCGAGTGTGGCCACGCTAAGAGTCGACCGAAATTACCGGTTTTAACAGAAAAAATTATCCCGTAATTCATTGTTTGGCTATACCTGTATGTGGTGACAAATATCAGGGTTATTAACATTTTTTGGTTCGAAACTTTTCTCGATTTATGCGTCTGTGGCAATAACGGCTCCATTAGCTGGTATGAACCAGAAGATCAATCATCATGCAAAGTTTCTGCGAGTTTAATTTTATCAAAAACTAAAAAAATAAGTTCATATTTTTCCAATTTGTTTTATATTCTCATGAAAAATTTCAAGATGGAAATATTTTGTGGTCTTGAACACGTTACTTATTGATTCATGGAGTGAAAGCTACATACTGATATTAATAAAAAATTGTTTCACATGTAAGTTCCGATTTTTTTTCATCCAAAAATACTTTTGAAAAAAATCCCATAATTTCTTTCGAAAAATTATTAGTTTTTTTATCATTTTATTCTTGTATATATTTAACTTTTGTGGTTGTTACTGCATGTGAATGTTCTCTGCACATGCAACCCAGTTTATTTTTTCGCAGGAGAGTTGCTTAGAAATTCCAAAAATTTCGAAAAAATCAATTTTTTTTTCACACTTGAGCCATTCGCTCCGAAGGGAAAGCGAACTCCAAATTCAATGCAACTTGGCCATTACACCTTTATTTGAACCTTTCTCCAGAACGTATTCAAATGCACCAATAAATTCTGGAACGTCAATTTCCGGTTTATATATTCAGTTTTATTCATGTCCGCTTACCTATTTTGGCGCATTTTTAAGACACCAGGAGTTAAAATTTTCGAATATTTCCATAAACCCATTTTTTTGCCTCCAAATTGACTTTAACACGAATGGAAGAAACCTTAAAATCTCCTAGCTTTTGAACTTTTGTTTTGCGAACCAAAATCTGAGCACGGTATAGCTATCATACCCGCCCAGTGCCAAATTGCATTAAAAGAAGAGAAAGCCGCAACCAATTCACGGAATAATAGACCAAAAACCGACAAAGTGCCATTTAACCACTCATAATTCCACTATGATATTTACGCCGAAAATGAAAAATACCAAACCTTTTAAAAAAGTAAATCTAGTCAACTGGTGATGTTATTTTTACAGAAAAAATTGTTTTCAAAAAAATAATTTTGAATTTTTTCTTGAAAAATATATAATTTATTTTGAAACAAAAACAAATAAACCAGCTGACTGATTACCCTCAATCTTTTTTCCATGAGAGGTGCGCCTAAGTCGTGGCGCACATTTGGCTGCAGTTTTTAGCTCTCTAGCGCCCTATTTTTTCGGATTTTTAAAGAGCACTTTTTAGTGACGAATTTTTTTTATATGGACAAAACGACACGTTTCACATGGGACAAACGACAAAAAATTTGGCGCTTGTCCCTTATAGCCAGACTTGACCAGTAGTTTTTTTTAGACGCGACAGATTTCACTTTTCACCACGAAAAAATTCTCCATAAAACTTCATTATAAAAACAAGGTTTTCATGTATTTTTGTTTATTATTTAAGAGAAACTGAAGAAACCGGTAAAACCGTGAATTACCGGTTAACCGGTCAAGTAAAAAAAAAATCAAAAAATTTTGGCCTCAGCTTTTTCAGTTTTCAGTTGAATGCAAAAAACCGTTTTTCAATATCTCTAACGGTTAGTCCGTGGTGAAAAGTGAAATCTGTCGCGTCTAAGAAAAAACTACCTTATATAAAATTCAAATTATTAGTAAGAAAATAGTGAGCGAAAGTCTAGGACTATATCTATTACAGGGCCCAACAGTCATTTTTTGCCACTTTTTTAGCCAAAATTTTCATATAATTCGGCTTTTGAAAACGACTTATTCGATTAAGTTTTTCGATAGCTCAAACTGAGCACAAATATCTACAAGAAAGTTGTAGTGAATAATACAATAATAATAAATTGGTAAGAATCGGACGATGTTTTGGTTTTTTCCGAGATTACTGAAATTGTTTAATTATAAGTTTTGGTTAAAAAAAATGGAAACAATGGCCTGATTCGGACCATTTTGTTTCAATTTATTTTTTTCAAATATTTGTTCTCAGTTTGAGCTATCTAAGAACTCAATCGAGTGAGTCGTTTTCAAACGCCGCATTATATAAAAATTTTGGCTAAAAAAGTGGCAAAAATGACCGGTGGGCCCCTTAATTGATATGACATAAGGTGGACCCGACAAAACGCGAAATGTTTTTTTTGCCTACGGTAGCTAATTTTTTGATATGTTCTATGAGATCATGAATCAAAATGATCTATGCGAAAATGATGTATTCGAAATTTTACCGGGAAAGTGTTCGAAAACGCAAAACCGTTTTTGAAACTGCCATTTTCGAAATACATTCAAGAATAATTTCAAGCCAAATGATAGGCAATTTTAAAAACGGTTTTGCGTTCATGAACACTTTCCTGGTGGAATTTTGAAAAATTTTCCGCATAGTCTATGCGACAAAGATCATTTTTATTCCATATTTCCTAGATCATATCAAAAAACCAGCTACATTTAGCAAAGAAAGTTTTGTCGGGCCTACCTTAGTATAACATTAAGTTAATCGAAATCATGCCCAAAATATATTTCATAATGTATTACATAAGGTGCTTTAATACTAATATACTTCAATGTAATGTATTAAAATAATGTACTTTGATAATAATATTACATAATGTACTTCATATATGATAAGGTATATAGAGTTTCCCTAAACTAGTTTATGATAATTATTTTGCCTTCTTAGGGTTATCGCCACAGAAAAAAACGGTCCTTGAAAGTATTTTTTTTCGGACATCTACTAGTCGGAAAGAGAGTTTTAAAGTACTTTAGTCTAAGTACTGGTTTTTAGCACATGAAACTGCATTTTTCTGGGTGTTTATATCCATAACCGTTTTTCATTGCTAATACAGTCACTGTATGCATACAAAAAAGCTTTGTCAGTTTATCTGACTAGTATCCTAAAAGCCCTGTATGGTTAACTTTTTATCTAGAAAAGCACTTTTAGCCTTAATTTGTATTTTTTTTATTATATATTGAAAAAATGACGTTTAAAAATGGGTTATTAAAAGTTTAATAAAATAAAAATCCCTGCAAAATCCTCCCGTTTTTATTTTTTTGGATAATATTTTTAGTTTTTACATTCTGCCTTGAAATAATTTTTTTGTTTTTGGTTAAAAATTCTATTCCCACCCTATTCCAAATGTAACCGCAATAAAAATGATTTTTAGCCTGTATACTAATGTCATTGGCTAATGGAGTATCTGGACTTCAGTTCCTGTTATGGATCGGTGGCGTAGTTTGGGGATCATTCAGTGCAGCGTCTCTTTTAGTTTCTGAAGAATACCACGAGAAAAAACCTTTATTAGTATATCCTATTATGCTCCTTTTTATCTACTTTATGCATTTACATACTGGTGTTTAAAAAGACCTAACATTTGCACAGTCCTGATTTATTTACACTGGCTACAGTCTAAAGGTTACAGATTTTTTGAAAGTTTTTTTTTAATTAGGAAGGCGAAGTTATTTGGTAGGAAAATTTATATAAATAGACGGGTTTAATATCTTTCACACTATATCATCACTGCAACTAAAACTATAAGTCCTATCGAAATTCTATCATATTAATGATCAACTGATGTCAAATTTCGAAATTAAAAGATTATGAATATTGATTATTTTTGAAATTATAAAAAAAGTCTTTGAGTGGACAAAAAATTTGTTTCAAAATCAGACCAAGGTTAATTTCAAAATTATTCAAAAAAATATGTTTTAATAAGATTGAAATTGGAGGACAAAATACTATACAGATTTCAATTTGTAAATTAGACGCTGATAATCGTGTTAGACTCGATTTTACGTTTTACGGTATAATTGTATTCGAAACAAAACTGCGAAAGTTTTTTTTACATTTCACTTTCCACTGGTTATCTCCTTCAAAAGTACGCTAATGTCAATCACGTAATTTTTTTCATATTTTACGCTGTTTTGGTGTCCTTTTTATATTCATTGGAGCATATACGTTTTATACGCCTTCTCGGGTCGTTTTAGTAGCTTGATTTAGAGATTTACTTAAACTCAGAGATATTTATATTTTACTTTAAATTTTTTTTTTAATTTCAATAATTTAGTCAAAATTTTCTATTTTTAACCTTTGGTTGTTTACTTTTGAACTCATATTCTGTATTTTCACTCTATATTTTCTGTAATGCACGTATTGACCTAAACGTTCTGATGAAAAAGTTATTGATTGCCATCATATCCATATTTTTTACACTAGAGTGCGTTTAGTACGACGCAATTGATAGGTGAAATGGTAATGAAAAATTTTTTACATAAAAAAATATAAAATTGTAATTTTTGTTATGTCTCATGAAAATATTCAGATTTTAAAGGTCTGTGATGGGAAAACGTCGATTTGTTTCCCTGGAGGAGATCAACAATTTATCCGACAGTTTGAAAAAGGCGAAAAACCCTCTCGAAGCTAGACCAGGAATCACAGATCGAACCGAGCACCTCCGCCAGATTTTTCAATGTAATTTAAAACAAAACTCTAAAATTTTTTTTTTGAATGAAAACCTGGTCATGGGGCTAGAATAGGGTGGGGAATGCGATTTTCAACTTGCTTTGCGCTTATTTTTTTTGCTTCCAGAAGTACTAAATGAGACCCAACGAGTTCAAAAAAATATACGAAATTTGTTTTTAAAAGGTTACTATAGGTCAAACTTTGACCTCAAAAATCACGAAAACCAGTCTTTCACGATTTATAAAGGGAAAAAGGCCATGCCGTTAGTGCTCTTGCCTATTGATCAAAGCGTCATCTAAAAAGACATTTTCAGAATAAATTTTTTTCGAATCGTAGTTGAAGAGAGGGGTCAAATGACACTTTTAAAATTCTAATTTTTTTGTTTTATTCACTTTTAAGGGGCATAAATTGAAAAATTTTGGATAAAAACTTTTTTAACTCGAATCACAACTAATAAACTGATCACCTGAAAAAAATTTGTCGGACCAATATTACAGTATAAATTTAAACATTGAAAAGTAACATTGAAAAATAAACATTGAAAATAAACATTCAGAAAATAGGGACCAATATAAATACTGTCGTATTTGTCTAAGCGGACGTTTTAGTGTCTTTTTTGCGTTTTTTTGGCGAAAACCTACGCATTTTTTCAAATTTCAAAATTCTCGTGCGTCTAAGCGGACGTTTTTTTACATTTTTTTTTGCATATTTTTTTTCTTTTTTACTTGATTTTTGACGGATTTCAAAAACCATAATAATATGGGCAAAATTCACAAAAAAATCAAACGGACAACGCAACCTTTTCTCTCTAGAGGCGATAAAAATTGGTCCGGACGCTTAGGCTGCTCTTTTTCTAATTTAAACTAAATTAGGCTGGCCGCGGTCTGAAATGGGTAAGTTCGAAGGTCGATGAACTCTCATTCAGAGCACCAATTTGATTTTTGGCATAATCTCCATTATAAAACTTCATTCACTGATTTTCAATAACGCTGTCATAAAAATTTATTTTTTATTAAGTCCAATTTTCACGAGGCCTGTTCATGCTGAAAATTTGGCTTATAATTACAGCTCTCTAGCTCCATTATTCGATTTTTTAGACCAAAAATTGTCTTTGTGCGTCTAAGCGGACGTTTTTTTGTGCGTCTAAGCCGACGTTTTGAAAATTTTCAAAAACGTCCGCTTAGACAAATACGACAGTAGTCTTTTATTGAAATTATTTAATAAAAAATATTGATGATTACTAGTGAATTAAATTAAACTAAATAATGCAAAAGTACCCAAAAATTAAGGCGAAAGAGGAAAATTTAAAAAATTGGAAATATTGAAAAATGCATGATTTCAATACATTATTTTCAAGGAATAAAATGGCATTTTCTAGAGTTTTGAAATTTTTGCATGAATATTTTATAGCTATTTTTTCATGAAATTAAATTTCACATTCAATGCAAATCGAAATTTTGATTTGAAGTCATTTTTTTGCATTTAAGGGGTTCGATTTAAAAGCGGTCTTTAATGGCATTTGCGCCAATTGTTGCGTTATCAGTTTACGCTCGATTAAATTTGTTTGATGACACAAAGAGAAGGGTTTTCATTCCAGCCAAAATTTCGTCGCCACTTGAAACTAACGCGGTATAAATATACTTTTAGTGGTAGTTTTTCAAGCGAAAATGTTTTGCATCATTAATTTTGACATCCGGCACCGCCTGGTGGTGAAATTTTTGAAAAAATTCAGTAGCTAGCTCAAAAAGCGCCTCAAGGAAATTCGAAAAATTAACAAAAAAAAATTTGAACGAAGGACAGCTGCAAAAATCGTATTTCAAATTTTTATTTTGAAACGTGATTTTGACAGCCGTCCTCAACTTTTTTTAAAATTTTTTTGCAATTATTTTTAAACTTCTCGATTAGGCGCTTCTTTTGATATCACAAACAGCCTTATTCAAAAAAAAATTCGCGCAAAAAAAGCGCCTGATTAAGGAGATTCGAAAAATGTCCAAAATATTATTTTTCAATGTAGGACAGCTGTAAAAATCGAATTTAAATTTTTTAATTTTCATTTTTAAACTGGCGTTTGACAGCCGTCCTAAACTTTAAAAATTGTTTTTGCATTTTTTCTTGAAGCTCTCGATCATGCGCTTCTAAGGGTAGTGTGTACAAACGGCATGAACTTTGAATTCGCATTTCCCACCCTAGGCTAGAACTTCCTAATAAATGTAATGAAATTATCAATAATGAAATTTGACACCAAAAAGGGCTAAAATTACACGGTTTCTAAATATATGCCGAAAACGTGTAATATGACCCCGTTTTGGCATTGAATTTCATTTTTGATTTCATTCCATTCTTTAGGAAATTTCAGTACAATGACCAGGTTTTGATTAAATTTCAATATTCCAGATTCAAGATACAAAAAACGTGTGAAAAAACTTTGTGAAATTGAAATCCCCAGTGGCCTCACCCTAAATATGAGTCATATTATGTGACCCTTTTTTATTTCAGCCGAGGAAGAAAAATATGCAATCGATTGGTTAACCGCCCGTTCAAAACCGTTTCCCTCATGTCAGGTTTCAAATTTCTTGTCTAGTCCAACGTATTCTATCACAGAGCTCGAGCAACAATGTGCCAAAAATTTAGAGCTCAAAGAAAAAAGTAATGATTTATACAAATTTTCGCAATCAGATGAAATAATGGCGATGGACAAAGAAGCATTGAAAAGGATTCGGGAGATTATTAATTTTAACCGAGAATTTTTTATACACATATTTAGTCAATTTTTTGATGTTAAATTTTCCATGGAATTTTCATCTCATAAATACCTTCACCTAAAATAAGATTATGATGGTGAAGGTATCTTTATCGTTACAAATGCTTTCTGAAATTTAATTCATTGGTGTTGAATTATAAATTGTATTAAGGGAGTGGGTCGATATCTCAGCTTCAAGTATAATACTTTTTGATACACCTATTTTGTAGAGATTTTCTGCCAAGTTTTTTTACTTATAATTTTGGTTTTGAGATTTTTTCAAGGAAAAGTCGGTTTTTCGGAGGGTTGAAATTTAAGGTAAAATCAAGGAGATTTGAAATGAAAGGTACCAATTTCGATCTAGAAATGTTTTATAAATTTTAATTTTGCGAATAAACACTTTGAGCTCTGAATATTTTTCTAAAAAGGTTTAAATTCAATTTTTCATTGTTTTTCTCAAAATTATATGTAAAATTTTGAAAAAAATCTGAAATTCACAAGTATTTTCAAAGAACCCAAGACAAAATTTCAGAAAAAAGACGATTAGAATCTCTAGCGCTGGGCTTTGTCATTCACTTGAAGCATGAATTTAATAAATCGCATGTAAATTGTAGGAGGAGAAAGGTTTTTAGCGAGCCTCCCAAACTGCTCCGAATTTGCTGTTTTGACCACTAGGGGCATAAATTCAATAAAAACAGCCGTAGAGTCCCTCCGTATTCATATATTAGGCCCGCATGCCAAATTAGAAAAAAATCATGAGAAATGAAGGGGGAGATGGCTTTTTGGTGTTTTTGAGGGAATCCTGCTAAATATCATTTTCTGAGCACAGGTTCAATAATCTGATGATCTGAGTGGCCCTGCCGAAATCCTGAAGAGCACCCTACATATTTAAAAAAAAATGGATACCTTTCTGATACTAAGTTTCTCAGAAACCGCACTTGAAAACTTCAAAAAAACAGCGTAATTATCGACGCCCACTACCTTAAATTTCCGAAATACCGATTTATTAAAATAAAAGTTAAATGTTTTGTAATTTGCCACCAATAATATCGGGGTTAAATATCATGTGATATAACTTATCTCACATGATATTAAACCCAGATATTTTTGGTCTCAAATTACAATATTTCATACAGTCAACAACCTTTAACTGGAGCAATTACCGACCAAAAAAAAGCGTTCCAGTTAGAGGAAGTGTTCCAGTTAGAGATAACCCCTATAATTTTGCCTAGAAAGCTACATTGCATATTAAAGTTCCTTTATTTGTGGTCAAATTCGTTGGTAAATGAAGAAAGTTGTGTATAACATAATTTATATATACACAAGTCAAATACAGCAGGCAGTTTTGTCTTATTTTTTTGAAAAAAAACTTGTTATAGAAGATTTGTTTTGTTTTTTTCTTGTTACGAATTTCTAAACCGCTAAAACACTGTTTATTGCGTCAAAATTCTGAATTTCTTCTAACACAAACATTTCCTCGGAATTTTATAATTTCTTCATCGGCATCATGGGCTGTACTTAGAAATCTGTCGGATTCTTCAGCTTCTGAAATCTGTTCAGATAGCGAATTGATACGAATATTTTTCAAATATTTGTGAGTTCTGAACATTGATTTCGAAAGAATCGAAATTTATGCCAACTTTTTCATTACTCGGTGAATCGAACCCAGGCCAATTTTTCTTTGAAATTTTTCTTCAAAAACTTTCTGGCAAATACGAAGGGATGTTTTCGGATTTTTTCGCATGAACTGTTTTATTTGCTGTTTTTCTGTAAAATTAAGGCAAGAATATTTTGGTAGTTTTTTATCACTCATTTTATATGCTTATATCGCCTTAACGTCTTAATATGTTAACAAACGCCATAATAATTTGTACCAATTTTTGGAAAACCAAAAAAATCTGGGTTTTCGCTTTTCTGGAGCCTTTAAAAATATATGCTGTTCCTAATATATATCAGTTCAAAAAGCATATTTTTTTACTGTTCCAGTTAGAGACAAATAGACCAACCCTAAAAAGCGTTCCAGTTAGAAGAAGTGTTCCAGTTAGGGGTGTTCCAGTTAGAGGTTGTTGACTGTATTATATGATATAATTTATATCATACAATTTATATGACTCCAAAATTTAATAAAAAATAACTACGAAAACAACAACAAAAATATCCCTAAAATTAGCATGCCAAGATTGATCGAATTTCGAGAGGAGATGCAAAAGCTAATGCCGTTCATGTCTATGATCAGTGGAAGTGAGATCAGCGCGTTGACGATGTTTTACGCCGAATACAAATTTACAGATTATTTATTAGCTCACGAAGATGACCTCGAAAATAGGGTGGTTGCGTTTGTCTACTATCTCAATAGGTTAATTATTTATAATTTTCAAAGATGAAATACTAATCTGGTCATAAGCCGGTTTTCTCAATATGACTTTCGAAACTTTATTTTTCCATATGATACTAGAAATACGACTCAAACGAAATATCTCATTTTAAAATATAAACTGCAAAAAGATGATTCCAATTTTTTAATAAAACCTTGAAAAAAATGGTCGAAAATCCAATTTTACATTTTAATCTTGAAAAAAGTTGAACTCAAGGTCTATTTTTTTATATAACCTTTAAACAGTTGACTCAAAAATCTTAATTTTTATATGACCTTCAAAAAGATAGTCGAAAATCCAATTTTCGAGTATAACCTTCAAAAAGTTGATCTCAATTTGTTTTTTGCAATAACATTCGAAAAATATCTAAAATCCGATTTTTTATATCGAAAATTATACCTTGTTAAGTGTAGACACTCCCGCCCTAGTTAAAAGATAGGGCGGAAGTGTCTACACCTACCAAGGTATAGTTATCGATATAACCTTACAAAAGGTTGCCCAAAAATCATATATTTTAATATGACCTTCAAAAATTAATCACAAATTCAATTTTAACCTTCTTATAAAAGTAGATCATGAATTATTTTTTAATATGAAACAAAACGTAAATTTCTTTTCAAGTGACGATTGGGTCGAAAAAGATGGTGGACACTTTGAAATGTTCGAATGTAATTCTGAAGGTCAACCAATTAATATTTGTGATTCCTGGGTTCCAAGGAGGAATTATTTGAACTTTTTCAAGGTCACCGATAGTTCATTTCATCAAGTCAAAGAAGTTTTTTCCCGTCAAAAGTTACGAAGATCTATTTCTGGTTGGTTTTTGACCAAAGATACTCTACCAGCTAGGCCCGTGTTAGAGCTGACTACTCCCGAGTTTGAGAAAAAGATTTTTGATACTGAAGGAGAAATTGATTTAGCAGCTTGGATTAACCCAATGTATTTGGATATTAATACAATGGGAACAATACAGGTAATAAAAACATGTCCGATCGAGATTTAACTATTCTGCTTTAACATTTCCGTAACAGGTCCGTTTTCTAGAGCATACATTTTTGGTCGACGTTTGTTTAAAATGAAATTAACGAAATATTTCATTTTCGATTATTTTTTTTAAATTTGCAACTTCAGTTGTAACCAGTTGCTTTATTTTATAAAATTTTTTTTTTATTTTTGCGACCTAATATTCTTTATCGCACACGTTTTTCCTCAAACTGGTAGACTTCTCGCGTCTATGTATTTTTTATAGTCAATAAAAGGATAAAATAAGTGGTGCAAAAATGTATTCTCCCGTTTTTTGGATTAGTCAAAACAGAGTTTGAGATAAGTCGGAATCGGCAAATACGATTTTTCTGATATTTTGGTTCTGCGCCACAGAGCCGTTTTTCGATTTTTGATGTTATACCGCCTTTTAATTATAAATCGGTTTTCGAGATACCGATAAATTATCGTCGTTAATTTTTGGTAAAAACCAGTAAAATACCGAAAATCGAAAAAATTGGTCATCTAGTTGAAAAGCCAGTAAAACGTTATAATATAACAAAAAATATAAGAAAGGTCGTATGTACTGATTTCGACTAATCTCAAACTCCGTTTCAACTGATCTTAACCCTTGAAGGCTCAAAAATCAGATATGTAGTTAGGAAAGTATAAATGTTCAAAGTCGAGCCTAAAAATCGGCTTTGGAACTCCAGCGAAGTTTTTAGTTTGGAGCCTCCAAGGGTTAAAAAGTCGACCATAGTTAAAAAATGACTTTAGTAGGGTCGGGGCTGTCAAAGCTACCTAATGGACCTGAACATATTTGTCATGTGGACAAGAAAAGATACTTATCCCGATTTCTATAGACATCCGTGTAAACTTAGAACATATCTAGGTACTTTCAAACTTTTCAAAATATAAGTTCTTGCATGGATAGGTTTCATACATAGTGTAACACTGTTTTAATGGATTATTATATAATTTTCTGAATTAAGTTTTTATTGCACACGTTATCTATTTAAATGTGTAGACTTTTGGCGCCTAAGTTTTTTTCATAGTAAAAGATAGGAGAAAAAAATCGACCAAATGTATACTACAGCTTATTTGGCTCAATTCCAATATTTTTCTTCCAAAATGCTACTACAGTATAGTGCGTTTAACGGACTAGAGCTAGAACGAGCGTTTTGGTCAAAATGTCCTGCTAGCGTGCATTTGAACAGGCGGGTTCTCAAGTTGAATTGTCCGCTAAAACGTAACGAACAGTTTGAATTGTCAGTTTGCCCGACAAAACGCACGCTAATAGGACCTTTTGACCAAAACATGTCCGAGCAAACTGTCCGTTTAAACGCACTATGCTGTAGAACATTTATGATGAAGGTATTTTCGCATGGAAATTTTTTTTGTAATTAACTTTCTTGAAAAACGCAAAAAAATTCGGTAAACGGAAAATACCGCTGCCCCTTTTTATTATTTTCAACCACATTACGGTTTCAATTATTTGATTCTTTTCCAGGCCGAATTTGAGGATGCTGCATCGTGGATACAATTGGTCAATTTTTCGGTTCAAACATAATAAAACGGATTACTTCACCACCTTTTTATCAATATGAACGCCGAAACTTTATTTTTCATTATATACTAACTACTTTATGGAGTTAAATCATTACTACTTTAACATCATCAAGTGGCCAATTTTTGAAGACTTTATGATATTTAATTACTCAGTCATGCTTTAACTCCATAAAGTATTTTTGGACTTAAAATTTTTTTTTTCACTATTTAATTAATATTAATGGAAGAAAATGTATTTTTTTTGTAAGAAAATGGAAAAATATTTTTTGCGTAATTAAATGGAAAAATTATAATTTTGTACTTGATCAAAAAAATCATTTTTATTTTATCGCAATGATACTTACTCCAAGCTAAGCAAAAAAGGGCACTGGCCTTTTTGGCTCGATTAATAACAGAAAGTGACAAAATAGTGAACAAATATTAATTTTTACAAACGANATTATATTTTTGGACAATATTTTTCAACTTTTGCCAAAATTTGATTTTCTCGAAAAACCAGTGATTTTTCTCATATTTAACTCCGGAAAAATAGCATTTTTAAATTAAATTTAAAAATATCAAAAATGTTTCGGGCGTCACTTTAATCGAGGAATTCATTTCCGGGGCCAAAAACGACTTTTGAGCAACTTTTTTTTCGACCAATCAGGCAAAATTTTCCAAAAAATTTTTCAAGAAAATATCAAAATAATTTAGGAAAAATTTGTTACATTTAAGCTTCCTAGAATTTGCAATGCTTCAGACCGCGGCCATCCTGAACTCTATAGAATATAACAGAGTCTGAGTTTTGATTGAAAAACTTCGCGAAATTTTTTTTATTAAGTTCAAATTTTCAGTAGATGCGGCTGTTCATGCTGAAAATTTGGCTTATAATGACAGCTCTCTAGCTCCATTATTCGATTTTTTAGACCAAAATTTGTCTTTGTGCGTCTAAGCGGACGTTTTGAAAATTTTCAAAAACGTCCGCTTAGACAAATACGACAGTATATGTTTTTGTTGAATTTTGAAGGCTCTAAAACATTATTTGAAGTTTTTTGTCAAAAATTAGATCAAATATTTTAAGGACCACAGCATTTTCTCAAATATGATTAGAATTTTTTTCGACCTCTCACGAGTCCTTAAAAGGTCGAAGATTGAAAGAGCACCAAATTGTGAGATTTTTATTTTTTTCGTGATCTTATTAGTAATTTATCAAATTTTTAAGAAAATTGCTATTATTCTGACCGAGTTACAGCCACCTTAAAAATCCTTGACCTTCCTGACCATCACCCCTTAAATGTAGCCCGTATATATGATTATCCCCGGAGTATTAAATTGAGTCCACTTCTTAAAATGTGGAGATTTTGTGTTTGCTTTCTGCGAAAAAACTTTTTCTATGATGAGAAAATGTTGCATATTTTTTTTAAAAAAGAGATAGAAAAGGGGATGGCAAGGGGATAAAAAGAGATGAAAAAGGGATAAAACTATGCCTTGTGGATAAAGCTATCCCTGGATTTTCTATCCCATCCCATGCCTATCCCCCTTCTATCCCCCATAGGGGGATAAGT